>PNEQ01073567.1:0-37943 GCA_003012365.1 Medauroidea extradentata
CGAAGTTGTTAGTGACAGTGGAGAAGATGATGCGTTGTAATAATATTGTATGTACATACATACATACATTGACTGGTCTTGCATGTATTATAGTATCTAGTTGTAAATCATGTAATGTGAGGAAAACTGTGACATGAACAATACCTATTTTTAGTGGCCATGGATAAAAAGTATTCAATATTTTTATTCTGTTGTTATAAGTAATGTGATAAAAACCTTGTGTAGTCTTGTATGTGACATTTTTATGAATGTTTGATTTTGTTAGTGACAGCTATGAAGATGATGCAATCTAAGACAGGATACAAACAAAGCATCGCGACAGTTTAGATACTAGTGGCATTGGAAAAGATGCAATATATTGTGCAATGTGTTCTATTTTCTGGGTGAGCTTATACATGAAAAAAAAATATTTTTATGTATTATTTTAATTTAATGTTACTGTACATCACAAAATTTAAATACATACATTTTTTAATATTAAAATAATATTTTATATTCACTTCATATTACGACAAAACTATGTTCACGGACTAACGACTTAAGACATGTCAGTCAAAAGTATAACTTATTACATTTCAGATGAGCTTTAAAGCTTAGCTCGTGATTTTTTTCCCTAAGGCATACTTGAATCTATTATAATTAATGTATAGTTACAGAATATATAACATTGATTTTGTTTGACAAGACTCCGAAACTTTCAACCTTAAATACCTCAAAACGCCATTTTCTGACTTAAGTCGTTAGTCCACCCATGTCCTCAAATATGAACACAGGATAGATGAAATACAGAAAAGTCAAGGTTTATTTTTTATGTAGTATATGTGTATCGAGTTTGGTGAAATTCTGAAAAATAATTCTTAATAATTGTGATACTATACTAATTACATAAAAAATGCCGCCATTTTGAAAATATTTACACAGGATGAACGAAATATACAATACTGAACTCCACTTTGTATGTAGTATGTATGTACCAAGTTTAGTGAAGTTTTGAAAAATATTTCTTAAGATATGTGATATGATGAAATATAAACATGCCGCCATATTAAAAATATGCATATAGGATGAACGAAATAAGAAAAAGTCAAGTCAGCTTACAAAGCCCTTTTATATTTTTAAAAAATTGCAATATATGAAGTAAATTGTTATCATTTTCAGATTTTTTTTGGGTTATAAAATCGTTTACCATTTGGCTTATAAATTATCGTTCTAGTGCAAATTATTTCATTCGAGTAACTTATCTATAAACGGCTTCCTAATGACAACCAACTGCTCACCAATGCTTTCTCTATGGGGATAGCAGTTGGTTGTCAGTCACTGTGGCCGGAGCCGGGGATCGAACCAGAGTCGTCCCGAATGCGAATCCAACGTGATAACGTTGCACCACCTCGCTCGGTCACGAGTATACAGCACCAGAGATCCTAGATTCTAGGAAGATATGTAATATACCTCCCAGAAAACATCCACCACGTATAACACCAATTATCCTAACCTAGAATAATAGTTGCGTAATTTTTTATTTTTGTGCCATAGCAGTTTATTGTAAAATATAATTATTAATCGTTATTATGGTTTATGTATTTTTGCATGCCCGCAAGGAATTTGAAAGCGTATCTGTATGCTATGGCTTGAACAATATATTTGTTTTTACGTAGGTTGTGAGCAGCAATTATTTTTAAATTGCCCATATCATAGAGGTGATATGCAGAGATGGGAGCATGATAGCTTCCAGAACTTCTGAGTTGTAGCCGCGTCACTGTCGTATAACTTCCCGACATTTTCGGAGAGAATCACGGCCTCCATCATCAACGATAACCTTACAGCTACTGTTGCTGTAACACAACCCTGATGATGGAGGCTGCAATGCTCTCTGAAACGTCGAGAAGTTATACGACAGTGACGCTGCTACAACCCAGAAGCCTAGAAGGTACAGACAACGGCCGCGAAAGAATGCGGACTCTAATAATGGGAGCACGATGTTAATAATCCGTATTCAAAATGGAAACATCTGATTTTAGAACCAGTTTATATGTTGCGCTCGATGTAGAATGTCGTGTTTTCGTACCAATTACCGATTACAGAGCTGAATTTGTGCATCAGAAAGCAAACTAAGATTATAAATCAAATTATGCCTACATGTTGCTTACATTTCTGTGAAATATTTGTGTGTATGTGTTGATGGCTACGTCATTACCATTGAAATACCGCATGTTAATAAACACACAATATTAGTCTTGAATATCATACTATGATTAACCCAGACAGATTTTGTCCGAAGTCGAATCATGAGATAATAGCTGACTGTCTATCTACTGTAATACTGTACATTACTTTACCTCCAAAGTCCAGATCGATCCTGTTCTAGAGACAATGTAGTCCAAACATTCTAGGTTTTTGTCCAGGCAATAAATTGTTAGTGGCTAATAATATAAAATGTGTGTCTACATGTATTCAATAAATGTAAAAACGTAAGTAGTGCTGCTGAGCAGGGATGCTAACTGGTATCACAAAATATTAATTATTTTCTATTTCCTGTGATTTTTCTGTAAATTATAATATTTTGATGCAGACGTCAAAACTAGACTCGTCCTACTTTCTGGTCATTAAAAAATATTTGCTACAGGAAGTCGTGTAAAAATTTTTTTTGAGAGACAACCAAGAATCTTTGGTCTATATAATTTTTAATTATTTCTTTACGCAGTTAGTGTTTAAAAATATTTTATTTTCCATAAACTTTGTTGAATACAGAAGCTTTTATACATACAATATTAATCACAAATTTTGACGTGTTCTTTGCTTATACCCCGTCGTCTTATTGCCGACGCTACATGCTGAGTCCAGAGTTAGGAAAGTGGCTATTTATTAGCAGTTAAAAGTAACACTAGTTTTCGGTTTATTTTTTAAGAACCATCATATTTATATAAATGATACTCCTGTCTTTCAAGTAATTATTCAGACAGGCTTCTAGCTGTCCAAGGGGTCGCGGTGGCCGAGTGGTCAGACCATTCACCTCCAACCAAGGCACTCCGGGTTCGATTCCCGGTGTTTCGGTCCCCGGATTTTCGCATGTGGGAATAGTGTCGGACGATGCCGTTGGTCGGTGGGGTTTTCCGGGGATTTCCCCGTTTCCCCCACCATTTCATTCCGACGCTGCTCCGTACTCACCTCATGTCGCCCCTCACCAGCGCTGAACACCTCGACGTTAAGCGCTGACCAAAATCTCTCTCTCTCTCTCTCTCTCTCTCTCTTTTCTAGCTGTCCCAATTTAACTTCAATACGAGACACAGAAATGTCGAACTCTTCATTCGAGAGCTTTTTGCTTTATAATTTCTGGTGCAAATAAGTATATTTGAATCAGAATTCCCAAGCCTAAATTGATATTTTGTTTGTGTGCATACTAATTGGACTAATAATTCTTACCTATATAAATATACTATTTCAGGAATTTAATTTTAGTCACTTATATCTGGGTTTGTACATATTTAGTAATTTTTATAGAACAGTTTCTTGATCTATTTTGTTTGTTGTAAATGTACTATGCGTTCGCTTCCAGGAGTGTGTCAAACTATTCCAGTTTCTCATGTTTATTACGCGAGATTAGTACGGAGGGACAGAGGATTAAATCACTCATAGAAAGAGCTGTTTGCAGTCCACTCTAATTAGCTAGGCCTACAAATACTATTGTGTTATAACTGTATTAGACCTCCTTATATAACACTTTAAAAGGAAACAATCATTTATATGTATTTTTCCGTATGGTTAAGGAAGCCACAACTTCTTGTGTTTACAAATTTCAAATATTGCCACGATAGACTTGTAACTTGTGTTTGCTCAAATTTGGGAATGCACCACAACGAAACCGCTACTTTTTGCTTTTACGTTCTCATTTTAGTCATGGCATACGTGTTTGACACACAGTAAAATAGTTTCAAGTAGAACTTTCAGCTTGCTTCCCCATCATGAAACGAACACTCAAGAACATGCTTATAGTTCTGAAAAAAATTAATAAGTATAATAATTACGACGAGTAACCTTTGCAGTAGTGTTATCACTTTAGCAATTATTGTATCTTCTAAAATTATGTATTATAGTTGACTATTACGCTGGCTGGTGATTATTCTCGGAAATCCGCCTTTTCCGCCACTCTTACATTCGAGTGCTGCTTCATAAACGTTTTCTCATAGTTATATTAAAAACTGGGAATAAAACTTAAAATATTAGTTTGAGACTAAGTTAATTACTACACTAAGAAGCAAAAAAGCCGTGGTAAAAATAGAAACCGTTGTCCTCCAGACTGTTAGTATGTTAATACTTCAAGATAACTGTCAGTGAAAATTCTTTCTGCTTATATGGTAGTTTTGCATAACTAATAATATGTAATGCCATTTAATTTTTAAAAGAACATAACAGTAGACGATAGGAAATTATCACGTGCTTGTATGAATATATATATATATATATATATATATATATATATATATATATATATATATAGGTATATAAATAAATAAATAAATAAATAAATATATATATATACATATATATTTTTTGTCACCTATCGAATTCAGCAATTTCTTTTAAATTACTTTATTGTTTACAGTGTCAATTTTTTTTTATGATTAACTACAAATTCGAAGCCATTTATACGGATTACAAAATTTTCGTGCTTTAACACCTGCGTCATTGCGTTGCTTACCTATGTTTACAAATACCGGCTAAAAGTTGTAGAATTACAGAACTAAGAAGGAACCAAAACTTTCTATCGATAGTTGTGTGTAGCTCTGAACAGTGTAGTCTCTAGAACATATGAAGGTGAAATGGTTTGGACGTAGCGATGCCGAAATGCATAAAAGCGCAAAACTACGGATCCGCGATAAAAAAAAATCTGCCAGCTTGTTGCATTGGGCGCACGATTACCACATGTTAAACTCGAATGATCCCACTGGATATCGAACTAATTTATCGAACCCGAATCTTAGTTTTGGTAGATGAGCCCTCTGGCCCACAAACTGCCCCTAGAAATTTTTCTGGCTGCAAGTTCACGGTTGTAAGACTCAGTAAAGTAAATTGTTGGCGGCTGCTCACCACCCTGCACTCTGCTTAGCACTTAGCTTGATTGACAAGTCGTTATCTCTTAGAGGTTAGCGACATTGGGATTGTGTACATCCTCCCCTCCTCCACCCCACCAACTTACCAAGAAGGACCATGCTGTCCCCAGTAGCAACCGACGCACGTAGTGCCAACGTTGAAAATTGGTTGGAGCCCTTGACATTACGTTGTGTTGGAAAACACACATAAATCCAACGTTAACGTAGTATGTCAGCAAATATGTTCGAACATGTATTATTATTGCAATGCATTAGCAACGTTCTGAAAATAGTTATATTAAAGTAGAATATGTCTGAACATTTCGGAAGACCAAAATATTATTATTTAAATTTTGTGGAATTAATTTTGGCGATGCGTTGATAAACATACTATTGGTGTTTAGTGTGGATAATTACATTTGGTCAACATTGCAAAACCCACAATTTACACAAAAAATTCATAATCATGTTTTTAAAGTACAACGTAACCAATCACTCATGTTTATAATATAACAAGGTTACTAAGTTTAAAAAAAAATTAACCATGTGTAATTTTTGTTCTGTTGGTTATACGTTGGAAGAATGTTGGATATCAAACTGTTGGATAATCGGTTGTTCCCAGTATGTTGGTTCCGTTGCATAACCCACATTATGCCAACCATAGAAAACTATTTTGTATGTAGGTTCTCTGAGCGTAAGTAACATGTTTGGTAATCGTAATGTTGGTGTTAGATATGTAATTTTATATTGAACCAACATTGATCAATTAACACACATGTTTATAACGGTTAGGTGAAAGTTGTTTTCAGTAAATTTGGTCCTACATTGTATAACCCACATTTATGCCAACCACGGAAAGTCTTTTGTTTGGAAGTTGGCTGACGTTGGCATTAAGTTCGTAAACAGACTCCCCCAGTAACACAAATCGAGGAACTGACAAGGACTGAAAGTGGAATTGGCAATGGTCTTAGTAATTGTATGATTCCAGTACTCGTCTGGAGCGATTTCGGGAAACACTGGAAAAAATAAATCATGATGACCAGAGCCAGTAAACGAACCCAAGTCCTTCCAAATGAGAATAACAGAGTTTACTTGTAAGAAGAGTGGACGACGATAATGACATGTATGTGGACCGAAGGTCGAGTTTTTAACTGCAATCGATCTCTTTGATTACTTAACTGTAATTGTAAATAAGGAAGTTCGTAAGACTATGGGTATAAAGGATGATAAATATATGTATTTAGGTATTAACTAGAATTCTGTAAACAAAGTGAAATTATTTTAAAATTTAATATATACATTACAAGGTTTAAACAACTATAGGAAAGGAGATTGTAATCAAATCTCTTGTGTAGGGCCACAATTTTGTCGCGGAAAGATTTTTGCTTCACTTTGATTCACTGCCTTGCGTGCACAACGACAACTCTGCTTCAAGGTTATTGGCAGCATGTCTCTGTTCAGACACAGCTCTCATTTGACTGCACCAATCAGAATTATACTATTATGACTTCGTACGTCTGTAATTTGTCAAAGCAAGTGACAGTAAATACATCCAATCACAGACGACGTAGCAGAGTTGCAGATGTGCACATAATGAATTCACATTTCCGAGAAATAATAACATTATTCATGCGAATTTCTCCAGAATGTTTAAGAAGTGTTACAGTTCAGTGACACTGGTGCTATCAATCACCAAATGATATAGTTGGAGTGTTTTTACATACTGTTAACCATGCTCCCGTATGCATATAAGCCTACTTTGTTTTTTGTAGCTTATTCATGCCAAGATTAACTACAGGGTATTACATTTGTTTTAGAGAAGCGGTTAATATGTCAACAATTTGTTAGGACATTAACGAATTATTTCTAAGTGTAGGCCAATGAAGTAAGATTCTCGTTGTATGGAAACTTTCATCGTGACGGTCGACCAGTACATAAACACTGTAATACCTAGCCAATCAAACGTAATATCAATAAACTACACTAGTTATTTTCATTTTAAAAACTTAATTTTCCCCAAATTGTCGTAGATTAATTCTGTGTGGTTAAACCTCAAATTCGTCTCGCAGTTACCTCAACAAGGAGACTATATAAGCACGAAACCACGGCAGTGTATAATCTAACAATGTCTCTATTTAAATATGATCGCAAGTGATTTTGGAATGTTATTTGTTATTTATTCACGAGTGGTAACATAAACCACTAGGTAGGCCTACATATATGCCCATTGACTTACAGTAATAATCTGGGAGGACAGAAACGCAAAATTAAAAGCGTTCATTAACTCCTACAAATACGTGATTATAACATAATACAACTATTATTTTCGTGAACAGGCCTACGGTTTCATTAAAATCCTTCAATTTGTTAATCAATATATAAACTTATTTGCAAGCCTATTCCCATGCGAGGCTAAAAGAAGTAGGCCTAGGACCTGTAAGTGATTTGCACTATACACTGTTTTAGAAATCTAACGAATCGCCAAAAAAAAAAAAAAAAACTGCGCACACTTGTTTAAATCAATAAATACGTAATAAAACAGACTAATAAAATGCAGCGAGCATGAAAGCCAAGTGACGGACTTTCCGATGCGATTATTTATATATTATAAAATCATGGGACATTATGAAACTTTGTATTCCTTTAAAGAACAGTTGTTAGTCCTACTATAACACGTTAAATATATAGCAATGTTTAACACGGTTAGGTATAAACCGTGTAACAGACATGCTAGCGCACTGAACCTAATGGCAAACGAGCGATTGAATGTGCTAAAAAAGCTGATTCTCTCAGCATGCAATCTGTTCTGACGTCATGGGCCAAGCCGTCCATTGGACCCGTATCCCCTCCAGGGTGAAGGAGTAGTAATGGGATTGGTAAAACCCGAGTGCCAACTTGGAGTGTGTTGGAAAGACAGACTCTCTCGGACTGCAACGAAGAATGCACGTTTCATTGTTCAGTGGGCCAACAGTTTAATAAGCTTTTAAAGACAAGGTGCCTGTAATAGTTCTTTTTATATATTCGTTATGTATGTAAAATGTTATGTGTAGAAGTTTTCGATAATAATCAGAGCTTCGGAGCGACATGCGTGGTGTCATTTTCAAGATTTAACGCAGTAAACACAGCCTCAACATGCTTCTCCAGTTAGGACGTAACACTATCTCTTTTTGTGATATTCACAAGTAAAAACATGTCAACAATTACACTTATGAATAAAATTTAAGGTTTTTACATTGAAAAATTAGTTTTGTTAATGAATTTTCTTAAAAATAATTTGCGTCCAACAAGTTAGGGTACAGTAAGTCTGGATTGCAACATGAGCTAAATGTGATAACTAAATGTGATAACTTAACGTGATAAAGCCTGTATCGATTAAGAAGACGAGACATTAAAAATTGTCTTGCAAGAATGGTTCCATTCTGTTTAGCAATAACGGCCTAAGGTTTCCTTACCATGAAAGTATCCTGCAGTGCTTTTTACAGCCACTACTCTAGAACTATTAACAGCTCGTTTTACTGAATCAACTCCTTGCTTGTTATTATGGGAGCTGGTGGAAGCTGTGTATTCTTACGCGGAAGGGAGTCGGCCTCGGGGTTTTCCAGCGCTGACGACACGATCAGGGCCGCTATAAGAGCGGCGGATGAACGGCGTGTGGTTCAGTATCGTCGGCGAGATGACGGCGTCAAGCTTGTGTCTGTCGCTGCTGCTGGTAATCGTCACGGCGCTGAAGGATGAAGACGCCCTTGTGACCACGCTGGCCTCGTCTCCCAGTTCTACGACCCTGGTGACCTCCGACCCCACGCCTACATCTTCCTACCACAGGGTAGGTACAATCACCTCGCTCTGCTTGTGTCCTGTGTTGCCATGCTTCACTTCTCTCTCCTTGTCTACCTGTCGTTCGCCTCTAGTGACCACTGACTAGACCCGGAGGAAGTTACAAAATCTCCGATAGCATTTGCCGAGTAACGGTAGAAAAAAACAAATATGGACAGAACGCACTGAGCGCCGATCTTGGAATTAATTTAACCCCTCCCCCTGCCCACCACCCAAATACTGGACAGGTAAATCTGACAATAGCATATTTTAACCGTCTTTCGAACAATTTAGTTTACATAAATAAACATTGTACACAGTATTAGTGTCCAGTATACAAATAAAAATTATGTGTTGTCATGCGTACCAGAAATTTGATGTACACTATAGATATTTCTTGAGCCAGGCCGTGCTCTTGAGTCAAGGAGGGACGATCGCCGTTGCTCTTTTCCTCTAAGTAACGGCCACTGTCATAAACTACAATGAGGTGAATTTTTTTAAACATGTTTTTATCTTAATTCATCCATGTGCTCTGACATATTTTGATTTCTCAAACTGACAATGCTCGTGCAAACAGTTACATTTGAGAAAACATCATAAAATAAAGAAAAAGAAAAAATAATTCCCATATGTTCTTAAAAATAAAAAGTACCGTGCTCGTGTACACTGTTTCCATGTACTTTTTGAGAAAATATCTCGCACGAAAGGAAACACCTACCCACATGAAATTATACATTACTTAAATAGAGGACCATGATATGCAATAAGTGCGTAGTTATAATTTATGTAGCGTACATACAGTTCTGCGCTTAACTAATTTGTTGGAGGAAGAATAATGTACTGTACAATTGTTCCGCAGTACGCTTCAGGCTGTAATTAGTAAGCTTGACAATAACCTAACAGTCCAAACAAACGATTAAAATTATTGACAGCGTAGAATTTTGATCAGCTATATTTTATTCGGGTATTTTTACTCCAGTACCTCAAATATTTGACTGAAATAAAAACTTATAATTGCAACTTACGTATCTAACCACTCTGACCATTTTCGACGTGTTACAAACCTAAGTGCATAAACGATACTCGTCACAGGGAACGAGTGTTCGCAATCACGATTTGTGTTTGAAGACACGGCGATGCCCATCATAGGCCTACCACGAAATTCGACTCTCCTTTACAATGCGAACGTGTAAAGTTGCTTCTCTACAAACGAATAGCAGTGGTGTGTTATGTCAATCCACAGATAATCTTTCAGTCTGTCGACTAAACGGTCATATCAGCTGATCGTAGGATTATGCCTTTGGTCTTAGCACGTCTGCTGATATCTTCGAATAGCGCAGATGTGTGTGCTTACAACTGAGATGTCCAATGTAAAGTTTTCAAAAATGGACACAAAGTGTATGCTCCATTTGGTAAGTTGAACCTTTCAGAAACGTAACTATTGCAAAAATGACACGGAAAAATAACGTATAGTACCGTACAATTACTAAAAATAAAACAACAAAATATTTTATTTACAATAATTTTAAGGTACTAAAATAAGGGTACATATTTCAGTATCATTTGTCAAAATGTGCTTTAATTAAGTGTTGAACTTACAGTGCCTTACTTTTTGATAAAATATCTCACACGGAAGGAAACACCTACCCACATGAAATATATATAGAAGTATATTCAGTGTACTTAGGCTAAGGATTAAATGGTGATATGGAACATCTACCAAGTGGTTTTAATACTTTTTGCAAACGAAAACATGCAATAGTAAGTAAATTAATATGATTCTAGTCACAACTGATGTTTCGTACTGCAAATATTTTGCGTAACAAAATGCGACTTAATTTCATTACGTAATCTACAACATTGTACAATAATTAAAATTCGCCGCTACATGTAAACCATTAATACATAACAGTACAAATAATGCACTATGTCGAAAACATAATATGGGATCCACAAAGGCTTCTCATATTACCACACTGAACTATTTCTACATAGTTAAAGGTTTGTCTGCTCTTGTGAAATAAACGATAATAGTTTTTTAAAGTTTTAACATTCTAGTACTTCCAAAATGGCCAACTTCAAAATGCTTAACATTACTTTTCAGCCATTGGTGTTACTGAAAGATAGATTATAATAGTTTTGTTTGTTTTGATGTACAGCTGACTATTTACATAGTTTTACAAATGAAAATATTCTTTTTCTACAACTGTGACTTCAGATTACCAATTACCTATCCGAATGCGTGAAATGTTTATTACAATTCAAATACGATTCCTACTGGCCAAAAGCATTTATCTAAACTAATTTATTGCAAATTGCTTCATTAATGTTCCCTGCTTGCCAGCGTGCTTTCTGTACACTTGCGACGACAACGAAAGAATTACATTATTTGAAGATGTTATGTAGCCTATATTTTCATCGACTGGAAACCATCAAAGTATCGAAATGCGTATTAAGGTTTATAATTTAACATTTAAAAACTTGAAATTAAAATTACAGCAATCTGGTTCGTCCATCTATTTACCAGTTACACAATCTGTTAAATTTCTTCTGTCGATCGAAAATTCGGCAAACACTATCTTTTCATCGACGAAAGGAGTTCTAAAAAATTATAAAATATTTACATAGGAATTTAGTTCTGATTTTTCACTATATTTTTCTAACTTACTATTTTTTATTGAAATTGTCATGGAGTACTGTGAAACAAGTTCTCGTGCGACGTCTGAAAAATAAAGTACAGCTCTAAAACATTAGTACAGAAATATTATAAACACTCAACACAGTCAGTGGCGAGTGCTTTTTCTAGTATAACATGTATTTGAGTGCTTGCACCCACTTGGATGCTAATCCATTCAGTCTTAGGGAGATTTTTTATAGAGAATGCTTCATATTGGGCCACGTTAGATTTAATAGTATTCATACGTGTTGTAAATCAATCGGCTAGGAAACGGGTGGACGCTACGTACCTACTGTAACTGCTATTGTTAACTCCGAACTTAAGGAGGCTGCCTGGCTGGCGCTTGGATAGCGTACAGTGTTCGCAGTTGCGTTTTTATCTCAGCAGATACCAGTACACGTGCTTCGACTATGATTATCTACGAAAACACACTTAAGACTACTTCAGAATATGACTTTTAAAACCCATAAAACAATGTAAATATTTATTTAAAGCTCTCAAACTCGGCTAAAATGAACTTTTTTCAGACGGCTCTTTCTCAAGATGTGTGTTTAGGTTTCGTTAGAAATCTAGATACGTATTTACACTGGGATTTGCTTGCTACATTGTAGAGTTTAATAAAATGATAGGGTCACCACTGAAAGACCACAGTAAAAACGTTACGGCTGGGACATTGTAGGCACATTTATTATTTTTAGCGTAGAGGCGATATCACAATAGATGTGCCGATCGGCGTCGTTAGTCGTGCCTAATCGATTTTCGACGTACCCTAACATGCCCTTCACAAGGCGGCGACTTATTACAGGTCAGTAAAATAGCAAAATGCCTTTCCGAAAACAACAGTTTAGGTCATACTCTTATGTGTCTGTTGTTTTTTTTTTTAGTTGATATTTTTTAAAACTTGAACAACTCTGCTTGGCAGTTTTGTCTAAAATTGATTTTGCCGAGCTGAGTATTTTTATGTCAAGGAATTATACGATTTCGACTAAAAAGTTAAGTGCTAAAATTTCACTAATTACGTAATTAGGTAAAACATCATTAGTTTCTGTCTTGAGAATTGGCCAACATAGTGAACACACTTTAAAACAAAACCTATGAATAGATTTTTGATATCTGCTCTTCTTTAGGCTCAAAAATAACCGCCGCGAAAACAAAAGAAACGGGAAGCATTGCCTTAAGACACCATGTAACCCAATCTTGCTGTATTTTGCTTAGTTACTTCCTGGATCAAAATTTTAGAATATTTATTTGAAAATATTACAATAGTGACTTAGCTAACGACTTGACCTTTCATTACACACATATTAAAGCGTAGTATTAATGTAATTAAGCTAATTTAAAATACCAAACAATAATTGAGGACTTAACATTCATAAGGGGCTAAGTGGCAAAAGGTAAGTTCCGAGATAATGACGAAAACAGTCTATTGCAACAAAAAAAATGAACAAGGAATCATCCAAATGCGTTCACATGTATTTTTACAATAGGAAAGTAGTAAATAGGAGTAATGGAACAGTAATTAATACAAAACAGTTATGAACATCAATGTATATTTTTTCAATGAACTAGAATGCGTTGATGTTACTCCAACCATCTAATTGTGATGATGTACGGCGCGCATGAATATCACTAGGAGAGCGCACTTTGGGTATGTCTTAAACCTAATGTCTTTGCACCTTTCTATGTACCTAACTCATTTTTGTCGAAAAGTGTACTTAGTACATTTTTAATGTTAAGTCCTCAATTATCTCTCAGCATGTAATAAAGAGACAATCACTACACATTTAGTCCAATAATAAGCTTTGAATCGCAGAATTTAATGTTTCCATTACAAGATATTCGCAGTAATTCATCATACCTTTACTTTCTTATACTAAAGTGAATAATTTTAACAAAAGAGGCGACGCAGACTCATAACGGTGTCCGTTGTACATACATTAGTTTACACGCAATTTATTTTATAATGTATGAACTACCCAGCACCTAAATTTAATTATGCCTCGTTTAAAACGGGGGAAATATTGGAAGTGGAGGAGAGTCCATCAGTACCTCCCCTTTCTCCTTCCCCCTTTGAACCACAATTGGGTTGTGGCTATCATGGCGTCGCTGAGGTATGAGGAAAGTTGAGGAATGGCTTCCAGAGTTCCGAGGACTGCATTTATTTCCACTCGTCTTTACGGGGGCTACGATTAGCACAGCGACTAGGCGTATCCCTTCCATCAAGTTGATCCGTGTTCTGTTCCCTGCGGGGTTGACCCGGACTTTCGCAAGTGGTAATCATGTTGGATGATGGTCGGCGGGTTATCTCGGAGATCCCCATTTCTCCCGGCCTCTTCATTACTATGCTTCTTCGTATTCTCCTCGTGTAGTCCTCCATCAGTTGCTCAAGCCCGCCTCACACTATGCGTATTTTCAATTACCGTATGTTATATCCATGGGCATAGCATTGGGAATATAAGATACAGTTGCAATTTTCGCAAAAGAAACTGTTTGTAATTCACTGTAAGTATTTCTTCGATGTATAAAGGGGCAACAGAAAACTAAAACGAGCCCTTGAAATCAATATTAATGAAAGTGAACTTGATTTGAGAAAAAAACGAATGAGAAATGGAAATGATAGACTAGACATAGGCTACAGCAGCGAAATAAACAAGAAGTTACCAGCATAACTGGTAAGTTTACTTTCCCCAAATGGGGTGAAAATTAACCCTGAAAGTTAAAAAAGTTTTCTAGAGGTATAGAATTTTAACATTGTTTTAGACATATGGTAAATATATATGTTATATATACAGAAGATTAGTCAGCTTACTAAGGCATATACTCGTGCCCAGTTTGATTAAAATGGGTGAACAATTTTTTTTAGATATGTTGCTATTGTAAAGATAAAATATGACTACACTTGTCAAAATATTACCAAAGAATGAACGAAATACACAGAAGTCAATTCAGATAAGTAGAATATGCACTCCAAAATTAATGAACTTAGGAAAAAAAATATCCCCAAATATTTTATATTACGAAAACTATAGGAAATTGTCGGCATTATGAAAATTTGAACATGAGATAAACAAAATACACAAAAGTATGAATGCCGCGTGTGTATACCAAGTTTGATTAAATTCTGAAAACATTTTTTACCTAATTACGTAATGAGTGAAATTATATCACTTAACTTTTTATTCGAAATAGTATAATTCCTCGACATAAAAAAATACTCAGCTCGACAAAATAAATTTTAGACAAAATGCCAAGCAGAGTTGTTCAAGTTTTAAAAATATCTATTGAAGAAAAAAACAGTGGACACATAAGAGCATGACCTCAACTGTTGTCATGTTTTCGGAAAGGCATTTTTCTATTTTACTGACCTGTAATAAGGTGCTGGCTTGTGAAGGGCATGTTAGTGTAAGTCGAAAATCGATGAGGCACGAAAAACGACGCCGATCGGCACATGTATTGTGAAATCGCCTCTACGCTAGAAATAATAAATGCGCCTACAGTGTTCCAGCCGTAACGTTTTTACTGTTGTCTTAAGTGGTGACCCTATCATTTTATTAAACTCTACAATGTAGCAAGCAAATCCCAGTGTAAATACGTACTTAACGAAACCTAAACACACATCTTGAGAAAGAGCCGTCTGAAAAGAGTTGATTTTAGCCGTACCTTGCATACGCAACACGCATATGAATTGAATACGGTATGACAATATTCTAGTCATAATGGTTTTTGATATTTCGTCTCTTTTCACATCCAGCAACACTACCTTCACGGTGGTCGTACATCCGTACTTTATGAAATAGAGGGGTAGTTCCTACACTCAATATTCTTGATTTAGGTATAGCTAACTGTAGCCGTGAGTTTTTCCGTGATTTACGTTCCACCATACATATATATGTCCTCATCTAGCTTTTAACTATGAATTAAAAATGCATTTACGATTTCTAACGACCATTTTTCTGTGATAATATTTTCTCACAATTTTGTTTCAATCCAGTACTTGCACATCGGCAGCTCGTGCTTCATGTTTATTTACAGTTTTTCGTTGATCAGACACGTTCCTAATATGATTGAACCAATCAGAATAAGGTATTTGTGACAACATACGTCTGCAGTTTGCCAGTATAATCCAAAGACAAGTGAGAGTTACGACATCCAATTACTGACCATGAAGCACAGCTGCAAGTATGCACACACGGCAAAAAAAAAAAAAAATAATAATTCCGCTAAAAACTCTACTAATGACTCAATGAATTCCTTTTCACACATTTTCAATTATATTATTTACTTCCGCCGCTGTGGGTTATATGCAATTTATTACATGACCAGCGCAGAACGACCAATACAATATTTTTCGTGCGAGTTGCAGGACATCGTACCGAAAAAAAGGACATGTTACATTTCCTGATTTTATTCCTGTTCTACCTTGCACGATAAATTGAACCATATTATGCACAAAGGAACCAAGCACGATATTTTATTGTTCTGAAATTAGTAGCAAATACATAAATTCAAAACTTTAATATATTAATAACTTATATGTCCTTGTACGGAATCATGTCCTGCGATTTTGTCATGCATGCAAATAAAATTAAATGCAGGTGTTTATCATTGAACCTAGATTTTCTCAGTTGCATCACAATGGCGCTTGGTTCTCTTATGCATAAACTGGTTCATTATTCTTTTATGAGATTGCCATCTCGCAAGAGGTTTGCGTGTTTCTTACTCCGTGCAACAGCGGCTTTATTTAGTTCCGTTACTTTCAACTTAATTTGCGTACAATCGTAGTTTTAGGTGCATTGCGAAATTTCGTGTTAAAACGAGTCACAGTATAAATTAATTTTTAAAATTACTAAAAATAAAATAATCAATATATGCCATTCATTACTCAGAAATAGCACGCAGTTGGCAACCGTGTCTTTCCCATCCATCACGATTCTAATAGCGCCATAGAGAGATAAATAGGGAGAGAGAGAAAGAGGGAGAGAGAAAGAGGGAGAGAGAGAAAGAGGGGGTGAGAGAACGAAAGAGAGAGAAATAGGGAGAGAGAAAGAGGGAGAGAGAAAGAAGGAAGGGGAGAGAGAGAGAGCGCGCGCAAAATACGTACAAATAATACAAAAGTAACTCGTGATTTAGAAAAGAAAATGCAAGCATGTAATGAAAGGGTTACGCAATTGAACGTAACCAAAGGAAGGAAAAACGAAAGAAAAACAAAGCAGCAATATAACGATCTCTGTTGTCAGACCATGGACAAGGAAAAACTCCTACCTGCATCACCGCAGATAAGTTCAAGGCTGCAATAGTGAGGAAGATAGGATGATAATGAGGCATGATACTGCTATTTCAAGTCGTATAAATATCAGGTCGAAGAGGACGGCAAATGCCGTCACGTAGCTTTTGAGTTGTGCTCAGCAAGGAAGATAATCACATAACATATTATTAGTTCAGGAAATTATGTGCCCAGCTAGAAGAATGGGTGTAGCTAAGTCGATACATATGCACTCACTCAAACTTGAATACGAGAGTAAAGTTAGTTAAAATAATGTACCTTGTTTTGAAACAAATGTTTTAATATTTATGAAGACGAATCTATAGAGTTATCGCCGTTGGAGAATGTATTTGCTTTGGTTAAGGTAACGGTTAGGTCAGCAGGCGAGAGAGAGAGAGAGATAGGAGAGAGAGAGGGGAGAGAGAGAGGGAGAGAGAGGGAGAGAGAGGGAGAGAGAGGGAGAAAGAGAGAGAGAGGGAGAGAGGGAGAGGGAGAGAGAGGGAGAGAGAGGGAGACAGGGAGGGAGAGAGAGAGAGGGAGAGAGAGGGAGAGAGAGTTGGCGCTCGAGGCAAGCTGATGAGAAGCTCAGCGAGAGAAGCAAACACTGCACACCAAATATACATTTGTGGTGTTGCAAGAAATATTTAATACTAACGCCGTAACATCAGCCAGGTACTGTAAGAAGGCCACAATGTTTAAAGTCGTAAAAAATATCCAAAATACAAATAGAAACGAATGAAAAATATGTTTATGAACAGAGTTTTAGACATAAAAAACAAGAAGTTACTTGCGTAAACTAATAAGCCAACTTTCCTCAACGAGGTTTTTAAAGTAACCCTAAAAATTAAAATTGCCACGTAAAGCTCAAAATTTGAAATAATATTTTAATTTGTTCTCGTGCTCTCTCTTATAACATGGTAGACCTAGAATAAAGAAGACTAGTTGAATCAAAGTTGGACATTAAAGTATATATATATATATATATATATATATATATATATATATATATATATATATATATATATATATATATATATACATACACACACGCACACACGTAATTTGCTTACTATTGGTCATATATTTCTCGACATACAGGTATATGTTTACAAAAAAAATTCACATTTGAAATATTATAAATAAGAGGATAAATAACATGAACAATCAATTGCAAATTTCCATTACTCTACTCAGTACTTAACGTGTACAGGGTCTGAAGAAACTGAAAATCGCACTGATGTATTTAATGTGATCAAAAATGTTCATAGGAGAAGAAACTTTAAAAAATTGAGTACGGTATAAGCAATATACATAAATATGTAGTCACAGTATTAGGCACTATGTGCGTACCAAGTCAGTTGAAATTATGATTATTGTCCATTTAGATATCTCATGTGATAAATAAATTACCACTTTCCGCGACTGTGTAAATATGAACAAGACATTAAGAACATTAAGAAAATATACTAAGGGAATTTTACTTACTTAGGACTAAATAATCACAGTGATTGATGACATTTTAAAAAGTAATTCTTCAGATACTTTGTGTATTCAAACATGTCCAAATAGCTGCTATTAGGATTAAATAAACACTGCACGAACAAATCACAAAAAATGTAAAATATTAATAATGGTTGATTAATTTTGTTATTCTGTAAAATTGTTTTTTATTTAGCTGACGTGATCAGTAAAACCTTTCCAATATACGAAATTTTTATAATATATATGTGCCAAATGTAATAAAATTTGGGGAAAATATTTCCTCAGATACCTAAATACGAATATAAGAACGAAAAAAACATTAAAATCGAGTCAATTTACTAAGAAGTATACGTGTACCAAGTTTGAGGAAATCCGGTAAAGTATTTACATAGCTACGTAATTTTATGTTTAAGTGACCGCCATTTTGAAATTATTCGCATAACATTTGCTAGAGAAATGAAAAGAAGTAAAGTATTTTTATTAAGAACTTTTTTTTCCGAGCTTGACAAAATTCATAATTATGGTACTTCGGAGTCTACCGTGATTGCAAAATTTTAAAATCGCTGCCATTTTGAAAATATGAACACAGACTGTATAAAACACACATACGTCAAGTCAGCTTACTAAATAGTGTATGTATGCTTTGTTTGATAAGTTACGAAAAACTATTTCCTCGGATATGTCATATTAAGCTACAAACATAAAAACAGCCGCTAGTTTGAAAACCTTAATTAGACATGATTGAAATACACAGAACTTCAAGGCTTGTTAAGTTGTATATGTGTACAAAATTCAATGGAGTTCTGAAAAACATATCCTCAGATATATTATACCAAAATTTATAAAAATGGAAATGCGAGTACAATACAAACTAAGTACTCATAAGTCGAGTCAGCTTACGAAGTGGTATATGTATACAAAGCTTTATAAAACGAAGAATAATATATCCTCAGATATTACATAATGCTTAAAAATATAAAAATCGCCGCCATTTTATAAATAAGAAAACGGCATGAGCGGAATGCACATAAGTCGAGTTAACATGTTAAGTAGTATATGTGTTCAAAGTTTGATAAGATTAGGAAAAAATATTTCCTCAGATATGTTTTAATATGCTAAAAATATAAACATGAACACCATTTTGAAAACACGAAAACTGAATGAACGAAATACAGGGCAGTCTTGTCAACTTACAACATACTTTATGTCTCCCAAGTTAGATGCGATTTTAAAATACGGTTCGTTATACAGGAAGCTAATAAATAGTCTAAATTCTGAGAGATCATTTATCGTGGAAAAGTAAGTACACATTATATGGGGCACCTTCAAGACTAGTAAATGTTAAGGGAGGTATGAGCCTTTGAAAATCGAGATTATAAATAGTATTTTGTCCCAATTACAAAACGGCCTAGAAGTTGAATTACGATTCTGAACGCCAAAAAATTCTTCTTGTTGCAAGATTCTATAATGCGTTGTTTACCAGGAGTTTAAGTTTAGAAAATTTTCACATTTTGTGTAATCCATGACACGTTTGTTAACGAACTTGTTCATAGAATCGTGTGTTGAAGAATGTATCCAGTTAAGAAAATGTTTTGATGACAGTAAGTCAATACATAGTTCCAAAAATTAATTGTTCACAATACTTGATTAATAGGTAATATTTTGCAACATGAATGGGGTTAGCCCTATTATTTTCATGAAGCGGGAGGTTTAAAGACAGAATTTTTACAAGTTAAAAAGATCAATAACACCTAGAACAGGCACATAATTGCAATTTAAGTCACAACATGTTTTGTTATCTGGACTACATACTACCTCCCTTAATATTCACTTGACTTGAAGGTGATCCATATAATGGTTGCTTACTTTTTCTTGAGTAATCACCTACTGCTTTTAATTTAATTACTTCCTGTATATCCAATGTGATTTGAAAATAAATGTTAAAAGGGCGGCAATATTTAAAATTTGAATACAGCATAAACTAAATAATCAAAAGGCAACACAGGTCAGTAGGTACTATATGTGTAATTAGTTTGTCGAAATTCGTTCACACACACCCACAGACACCCTCACACACGTATACACACCACTCACACATATTATCGTACACATACAAAAAAATACACACGCACACAGATTGGAAGTTAATATCATAAGCCTTGGAAAGTATACTGAAAACCAAATTGAATGGTCTGTTACATTTGACAATTTTTGTACTTTATTTTTAAAAGAAATGCACTTGTAGTACCCTGAAACAAGTTACTAATAATTTTTACTGGCATTTCAAACAATTGGTTCCAACGTAAACATAACAAAATTGTTGTGAATACACATATATATTGTTGAACTTGTAGCTTTATGTGGACATTTTATCACAGTTATTTGAAGTCTTGTATTTATTTTCTTTTATAAAAGTGTAGCTGTCGGATGCTCTTGCTACTACTCTTCGACACGGTTTTAAGTATATTACCCCGAAGAATTTCATGCATTGACACTGTTGCTGCTTTATTTATTGTTAGCTTACAACCGCAGAGTGAAAATAAAAAGTTTCTCCCGCAGTGAGAAACATAAATGTACAAGTAGTACTAAATATCTCTTTTTGTTCGGAAGATTCTCACAATGGGCGTGAATTATTTGGGGTCAAATCGTGTACATAACACCACTGTAGCGCCGAGTTGTTCCAGTGAAACAAGCGTGTCTCATCTAGTTTCCTGGGTCGATGTAGTGTACGATTTGACTGTAGATCATAACATTTAATATTTGAGTCTGTGCATGACCTATGCCTAGGGACCTAAAAAATTCGCGTCTTCTTTTACGCGCACACTAGAATTCCAGCAACTATAAGTTTGTGTCACTTCCACAATTGGCTGTTGACTTATTTATATCTGTTTGAAGTATATACCTTATCGTGCCCTATATAACTGTATCAGCTAGCAGCTAATGAACAGATGTAGTCTGCTTGGATACACATGTATTCTTGGAGTCTAGTCTACAGGCCAGTGAACACGAGAATTTTTCCGGCCTCTATCTGTGCCTCGTCAGTGCCAAAACACGATAACTATGTGTGAAGTTGACTGTGGAAATACGTTTATTAATTCACAATGCGGGAAATCTCTCTCTTTAAATTATTAGCAAACAGTAGTAAGGTATTATCAGTCACGAATTATTGTGACCATTTTTAGGACAATAGGTGGACTATTGTGCCTCAGTTGTGGAGGAAGTGGCGGTACTAGCAAAGTCTTTCGAGAATTTTTTCAGTTCTTTCTTTCTTCTTGTAGGAATATGGTTGATCCAGTATCTTGGTACCATTACTATAGCGCTATATCTGTTCTAATTACATATTAAATAACTAATTAATATTATGTTTGATGTTTGTGTTCACAGAAAGATGGAGTAGACGTGTACAACCTGCACGTGACGTCTCACATCCAGTACAGATACGCCAGCACAGTAGTCAGCAGCAGGGTTGCCAACACTGCGAACACATCCAAGGAGGTGGTCTTCAGCTTCGTCATACCGGAGACAGCATTCATAACGGGATTCATCATGTGAGTATCTTTTAACAGTTACTCAAGTCTGTCAGGACACCCTGTCACGTATAAAGCAGCATTTGCACGAAGCAAAATATTATGTGTTTCAGGACCTCTCTTGCGAGAATAGCAACATAATAACGCTGAAAAAATTTCACACAATATATTTAAACGGCTAAGGTAGTTAATTCAGAATAGTAACTAACAAAATATTCATTCATTTTTTGTCATTCTTAACTAATGTTGGCATGGAAATGTATCTAAGACAAACATCAAATATACTACTATGAAGCCACTTTTTGTAATATAGTGTTATGTAGAAAATAAACGTATACTTCGTGTATTGGGAATTACTGTTTGGATTCGGACAATTTTGCCATGTTTGTTGTATAGTATTTGTTTTGTTTTAACTTCTATAAATTTTTTTTTTTTTGGTTAACGTGTACCATAACTGAGCAATGTAACAGCAATAATTATGACGGTATCTTATTGTTCGATTTTATGACAGTAAGTCCTTCCTGGCCATTCGCCTTGCATCATAATGTTGTAGATGAATATGTGGCTAGTGATGTTATGTAATGCACGTGCGTGTGTATGTATACATACATCATATGTTAATGCTTGTATGTATGTAGGCACATAAACATATGTACGTACGTTCCTGTGTGTTTATATCATTGTGTATGTTTATACACAAGCGCACACTCAGTGTACACTTTTAAATAAGTTACTAGCAGTCCCCCGCGGCTTTGCTCGCGAGTATTATTCGTAACTGATAATATTTACTTTAATTGAAAAACCTCTTTGTACACAAGATTGCTACTTCAGTCATCAAGTGTTAGATTGTCCAAGCGGCTAGTTGAACTAATTCTGCAGCAGGATAAGTAGCTATAGCTGTCCACGCGAAAAGCAGTCTTAAGTTTGTCCCTGCCACTAACAGCGACTTCGCCTGGGCCTTATTTATAGCCCTGCCTATTTGACGTTGTGGGGTGATTACAGACACCTAAGGTAAGAGGTTAATAGAATGAGAAACATCTGTTTACCCTGTGCACAACCGTTGGTGACGGTGCCCTCAATTATATATTTTCAAAACATTCACTTTAACGTTATTGACATTACAAAGTTTCAGAGGGTAAAGGTTTCGCGGAAACGTATTTGATGCCCCAAACCTGAGATTAGTGAGATTATATATCGTCGGTTTACTGCCAAAAGTGACCAAGTCAAAATGAGATAAAATTATAAAAATGCTAGGAATATGTATATGTTGTTCACGAACAATTGCCCAAGTTTAAAGTCTATTCGTCGTTTTGTACTGTTGTGTCACAGTATAGTAACATACCAAATTTTTGTTAATATCTACAATTTAATACTGTTTTTAAACGAAATAGCATTTATGACTTAATCACTTTTGGCAGTAGGGCCTATACCGACGATATGTCAGCTGATATTGTAGAGGAACCTAAGTGGAAAGCGAACTGCAATTTTACCCCTTTTAAAGACTACATGTAAATTGCACTAATTCGATCTGCCTTGTAGTTTTAGTGTGTCAGAATTGAACGTTCAAACGCAGCTTTTAAAGGAATTCGAGCCCAGAACCTCCCGGAGTTTAGACCTGAGTAACAAACAACTGCGTCACGTAACGTCGAAATAATTCATGAAAATAAAATATCTGTGTCCTGGACTCATAGAGGTTGTACAACACCACGTCTCGATGGGTTACTGTAGAGTGAAACTCCTGTATAGGTTGTTTCTCGCTGCTCGTTCCTGCTTTTCGGATCGTCTGCCTTGATTATTGACCAACTAAGTTTTATTCTTAATAATCACGTTTCTTATAAAGAAAAAAAAATTACATACATATTTTTTTTTATATTTACGTAAGCATCACTCTGACGCAAACAATACCTCAATATCGCTACTCGTTGGATAGATATCGTGGGTTGATGGAAAACTAATTTTGTGCTTTTTCACCCTTTTGGGTGTCGAATTTCGAAATATTTTAAATTTACATCTTAGACATTTGTATAAGTATCCAACTGAATTGTAAATCACATCGCTAGCCCGTTCAGTCGAATAAAAATCGGTCATTCACAAAAAAAAAAAAAAAAAAAAAAAAAAAAAAAAAAAACATATCACCGCTGCACAGTATTGAGAAATCGAATTTCGAAAAATCTGGATACCGTTTTGCGACAATTTCTGTAATCATCATCCTGAAGCAAAAATTAATTTTATATCTCGACGAGTTCGATAGATATCGAGGATTTATCTAAAACACGTTCAAGGTCTTTTCACCACTTAAGACAGTAAATTTCGAAAAACCCTTGAATCACGTTTTAGAATACTTTATTGGTATCTCGTGGACGTAAAAAAACACAACATTAGCCCGCTTGGTTCAAGATATATCGACGATTAATTGAAAACTCTTTTCACCACTTTTCACCCCTTTTCACGTACTTAGGTGGCAAATTTCGAAAATTCCTGAAATTGCTTTTTAGGTATTTGAGTAAGCATCTATCCTAAACAAAAATCACGTCGCTATATAAAAAACTATGGGATCGATATATATCGAATGTGAGTCGAAAACTCATATTACCCCTTATTTAACCAGTTTAGGGCCGAATTCAGAAAATATATTTTAAATGGTACTTGGGATATTTACAAAATCACCAATTTAAAGCAAAGAGCACTTCGATATCTCGATTGATTCGATAGATATGGAAGGAAAATCGAAAACATATTTCACGTATTTTCACCCCTTTAAATAAAGAATTTCGAAACGTCTTTGAGTCCTGTCATAGACATTTGTAAAAGTAACCGATTAAAGTTAAAATCACGACGATAGCCAATTGTGTTTCAAAGATATAGACGATTCATTAAAAACACATTTTGCCCTTTTTTACTGCCTGGGGGTCGAATTTCAAAAAAAACTAAAACTACTTTTTGGGTATTTACGTAAGCAATATTTTGAAGTGAATATCAACTCTCTATCTCGAAGGGTTCGATAGATATCGATAGTTGATTGGAAACACATTTAAGGTCTTTTCAGCCCCTTAAATGTTGAACTTCGAAAAATCCTTAAATTGGCTAATATGCATTTTTACGAGTGTCCTATTAAAGTAAAAATCACGATGATTGGCCGTCGGGTTCGAGCTCTATCGACGTTTCTTCGTAAACACATTTCACCCCTTTTCACCCCCTTAGCGGTCAAATTTCGAAAAATCCCTTCTTAGTGCTTGCCTACGACCTGAAGGGAATCCCAACAAAAAATTTCACGATTCTAGGTCCAGTGGTTTGGGCTGCAGTTTGATATGTCAGTCAGTCTGTCAGTCAGTCAGTCAATCAGTCAGCTTTCATTTTTATATATAGAGATTGCCTCATAGAGTTTGGAAATAACGAACAGGGAACATTTTGGATATGATTAAATTATGCAAACATGCTGTATGTTCTTCTTTGACTCTGATATAGCTTAGTCACCACGCTTATGTATAGAGGAAGCCACATTGTGAAGGGTCACCTTTATTGCTTTCTCAGCGCAATCAAGATGAGTGGTAAGATTTTAGCAGAGTCATTCGAAAGCTCTAAGTAGTCATCTCTCAAAATCGTTCTTCTATATGGCTTACTATTCAGACTTGAACGTTTGTAACTGTTTCACCGCATAAACGCAAACTATCGTGAGAAGCTGGTATCTTGTGCTTGCAGTAGTGTGATGACTGGCTGTATGTTGCAGGGAGGTGGATGGCAAGGTGTACAAAGCTGGTGTGAAGGAGAAGGAAGCTGCCAAGAAGGAATATGACGACGCCATCAAGGGAGGACAGACTGCAGGACACGTCGCTCAGAGGTACATAAGCAGCTGCAATGACTTTGTTTTTAAGTTATATTGCTTTCTTCTTGAATCACATTTACAATCACATATTGCATACATTAATAATTTTATTTATTCACATTCAACTTTGTGGATCCTGGAATCATAAATACGTATAACGAAGAACACTACCTATACTAACCCACATTACTAAACAGATTAAGTTCGACATCATAAATTATCATCAAAGGCTTTGGTCGAAAGACTTGACCAAAAATTTTGCAACTAAGAGAAACTCAACATAACACAGTAAATAACAAGCTCTCGTAAATACAGTATACCTGCATTTTATATTTAATAATTTCTTCAAAAAATGTGTACATGTACTAGCATAGACATTTAATTTAGTAAGTAGAATATCATCTTGAAGTTAGGACATTTGCATTTATCTTCGGTTCAACCCTGAAACAAAGGGCGGCATACTATAAAATCTATATTTTTGCACGTAGCAAAAATCTTGTTGCGGCAAACAATATATTTATTTAAAATGAACCTTCGCAGAAGTAGATTTATGCAAGCAAATTTTCCTGTTTGTAGTGTAAAGTAATGTATATCTATTAAAATAATTCAGCAATAATCTTTAAGGGTAAGTCAAACAACCGAACATTTTTGGGTTTTGTTAATGGCGTTTCTATTTACAGTCAACCCCCGACTATCCGCACTAACGGAGGGGACCGATACCTCAGATAGTCTAAAATCGCGGATAATCTACTTTTACCCTTTCTTAGTTCTCAGTAAAATAAAAAATTGTCAAATTCATACCTTCAATAAAAGGCAGCAATTTAATACAGCAGACCCTCGATTATTCGTATTAACGATAGGGAATTTGTGGTACTAAACTAAAAACACAAATAATAAAATATAACGGATACCTTACTTATCTAAGGAAAAAAAACCGTTAATCTATTTATGCGCGGACCATTTGTTTCGCTTGCTGGAATATACTTAAATCTTCTTAAAGCCTTTCAAAATACGGTTGACGGCATAACACGCTGGTGAACATGATGTTAGTAAATACAGTATGTATTTATAAATAACTAAATTTTTTTTCAACTATTTAAAGGGAATATTTTGCGCGGATAATCCGCAAATCAGATAATCCGCACACTGATGATCGGGAGTCTACTGTATCAATTTTCTTAAGGAAAAATTATAATTATGTACCAGAACTACCAAATTTCCCATTGGCATTACACAGTATGTTTCTTAAATACATCGACAAACACTGCAGACGTATTCCTAAAAATAATTAAAAATTAATAATTTTTGTGTGTGAAACTTACTATTTGAATCGCATCTTAAGCCAGTGCTTAGAAGACCACTGTCATTTGTATTCAACATAATAATTACCTTAAGGATGATCCGCCGCCTACTTAAGGCGCTACCGATCTGAAGTGTCGTGTCGTGTGCAAGGAAACGTATTTACATGTTAAATTATGTTTGGCTCTGCTCAGCCATTAAAAATGATATCGCTTTCGGACGAAAAAATAATAATGTTCTGCACTGAAGAGGGGAAAAATTCGCATTTCCAATTACACATTATTCGCCACTTTTATTCAATTAAATTCTTAAAAGAATAAAAAAATTCGGGGATGCAATACATTTTGGAACATAACCTCAATGCTACATATTTAAAAGATACTACGATATAATTTTTGAATTGAGTTGTGGCGTATATGTAAGTTGGACAGGCACTGAGCTACACTTCATTTAATTGTTGTCCCCAGGGTACGGAGTAGATACACTGTAGCGTCATTGAAAATGAAACATGGCATTTTTTTCTTACATTTTGCTCGCTCGTTTTTCAGCTGTGAAAATACCTTACATTTTCCTTCAGTAAGGTTTTAGATTTTTCTCCTGTGGTAGCAGCACAGAGCCTACTGGTACCACCTGGCGAGGTAGCCGCGCGCTATGCAGAGTGTAAGGGAAAATCGGCTTATTAAAATACACATCACACGTGCTCACATTGCATATAAGTACGATGAATGCTTAAGAATCGTTACTTATCCCACAACAAGTTTCCTTTACTTATGTGTATTTTGGGAGAGTTAAAGTAACTAAAATGGCCGTTCAAGATAATTTTAGCTGTACTATTATCTAAACTGAAACTTCAAAGATGTCCTCTGACACGAGCCACACTCTGATGTTTGTTATCCAGACATAACAATTTGGTTCAACACACTATGTCATTTCCAGGCAAGCTGCCGATTGGAAGAATACACACCAGTTGAGTTGTTTGGGTTTAGAGGCGATGAGGCAGTGTTGTATTAGCAAATTCAGCCTTAGTTCCCGCGTGGTCTCAAGCCCCGATTGCGTTAAATAGCCACAGGCATGCGTAACCCTTATTTATTTAACAAAAGCATTCAATAATGTATCAAAATAGTTTAGCACATTGTTTTTTGGTACAATGTATGAACCACAGATTATTGGGCCACTTGCCCTAACAGACACACCACACATCAACACACTGTACTATACAGAGAAATTACATCCCATAGAAGCAATTTAAAGTGTTTAACATATCTGCACGTTATAATGGTTATGAAAAATGTTTTTTGTGTAATATAGATAAAGATACGGAGCAAACATTGATGACAAGTTTTTAAAAATATTTTAGATTTATGGAGGAACGTAATACTGATTTCATATCACTATGACTACAAATAAGTAGTGTAGATATGATTCTATTGTAAGTACATAATTTAAAATTAATTTCACTCATTAAATATTCATAAATATTTTTTGTTATCGTGTAATTGATTATTTTGCATTGGTTTTGTACTATCGTAACTAAAATAAATTATTAAAAATAATGAAAATAATTAAAATTAATTTTCACTTTTTATCTTACCTCTACGTACAAATAACTCAGTGTGATACATAGTGGATTACCAATGTCTCTCGGCATGTCAATAATATAATGTACAAAATATCTTTGTTTGCACTTACAGAGAACTGAATGCAGTGCGAAATAAGTTTTCTTCAGTACACCTAAGTTGGCTGTCACTTGAAACATTTAACATCGTGTTGAATTAGTTTGACATAGTTTAAAATATTTCTTCGAATTTATTGTTGACATTGTATCGTAATAGGAAATTAAAAATATTAGTTAAATATTTGGTAACGCAGCAATATATACTCATGTACAAAAAGTAAAATGTTGGTATCTATGAATGCCCATGTCTTAAAAACATGTAAATATTTACACTCATCCTGTATTTACTTTTTGTTTCAGTGCTCGCAATTCAAACAGATTTACAATTTCTGTAAACATCGAATCTCAGAAGAAATGCACTTTTAACTTAACGTATGAAGAATTCCTTAAAAGGCAACTTTCTATGTACTCACATACAATCTTCATTGACCCAGGACAGGTAAGTCATAGTCGCTATACAAGGTTGTGTGCATTAGAATTGAAACTGCTAAGCTCTGTTAGTTTTCTGGGATTTCGGGAGATATAGAATTCTATACAAGACGGTTTTAACGGACACGACAGAAAACCGTACTGGCGACAAATTTTGGTCAAGAGGTTGGCACCAATGTCAAGGTTTCATTAATTGGATGGCTAGTGTTTAATATGAAAAAAATCTTACGCGATTACTCAACCGGGAGTTCTGCTTTTCCTTATTCATTGAACTGGAGGAGGTAAAAGTAAACAAATATAGCAAGACCCAGTCCTGTTATTTAATTTAAAACTGCTCTACAAATTGTAATCTTAGAGCCCAGACTTTAATCCAAGTCGTTTAATAGTTCCAACGTGCAGATATTCTAACCATTACATGTTGCCATCTCTGCTTGTCAATTTAGTGCAAATTACTGATGTTGCCGGTTCAATTAATGGTTAAAATTGGCACCCTTTTTTCAGTTGAAGTTCGTCACTTGGTGAAAATGACATTTAATGTCCGAGAAGCTGTTGCAAACATGTTTAGATTCAGTACAACACAACTACTCCGGTACTTTTGAGGTAACAAGTTTGCCAGTTTAAAATTGGGTAATCTCACACGTTTTCTTCTAGTTGTTAGTTAATTTAGGTGTGGTATGATGGTTTTCCCTGCCTCTGTCTGGCCTACTGGAATATATCACTAATTAAGAATATAGAATTTAAAAATTGATAATATTTAGTCAAAAACATGTTAACGAATTACAGAAAGATGTGTGATGATTGTATTATGTCCTACTGACCATCCAAACTCTTTTTCTTTGACTATTTGACTGTGACACTAAATATCCCGAAATATTGCATAATTTTTTTTAAAAGGAACCTTGAATTCACTTGTGTTGTCCTTATGTATTCTTTTTCAGTCGTGGGGTTAACCTATGATGTCTCTGTTGTTTTAATACGGGTTTTTTCCCCTTTCAGTTATACACTATCTTCGTTATATGTAAGTTAGTATTTAATTTTGGTATTGTTTCCTTTTCCAAGTTCTGAAATCCTAAATTTGTTTTTAACATATTAAGAGCAGCTAACACTGGCGTATTTGATTAGCAATTTGTTAATTTTTTCATGTCTGTTTGTTCTGTGGCTTCTCCGTGTTTTATAACAATGAGTCGTGTTATGTATTAAGATAAATCGTTTGGATTATTACAGTACTGTGTTCAATTGCAGATTGTCCGTGACATGTCGGTGGAGGTACACATCAACGAGTCTAGTCCTATCACAGCACTGCACGTCTATAACATTAAAAATGACAATGAACTTGACTCTGAAACCCATTCAGGTAAGCATAAATTTACATTACTATGGACATTAAATTCATATGAGTTTCTATATATCTGGGTATAAAACGTGTCGAAGGTTGTTTTTTTTTCTCAACGTTTCTACAAGTCATTGCAACTGCCATCTTCAGGAGTCGAGCGGATTAGTTGACTGGCGCCGAAGATTCGGTAGTCCTATCGTAATTAATTGGGGGTGACTTGGGGCGTGTAGGGTGACTTTGGGAAATAAAAAAAAAAATATTTTTCGCATCTATTGTAGAACTGAATAAAGAAAGTTACTTGCGATAAATTCCAATTTATAATTATCCGCATGGCATTTAACTAAACTGATAATTATGGAAAATAAAACTACCTTAAAGCCAAAAAAGAAGTAATCCAAAGACCGTATATTTAAGACGAAGAATCATTGACACTAGTCAGCTAGTCTACATAACTCCTGAATATGTCGGCTGCAATTAATGCCAAACACTTGAAAGAAAATCATTTTTTAGCGTTTTCCAAGCCCAGAAGACTAGAAAATGAAACTTGAACAAAACGGGTGCGAAAGCCTGCGGTATATAATAATTTTTGAAAATTGAGAAGTTTACGTGCAGAAGTATGTTAATCTATATAAAACAGTTTTCGTTAAAAAAAATCTGCAGACACATTACTTGGTCATGTGTAACTGGTAACACTGCTATGCTTATGACTACTCAGTGTCAGTTAATTCTGAGCTTACTGTAAAAAGTTAAAACATATCAGTAAATAATTAAATTTTCTTTAGCTATACATAAGGTGACTACGGAGGAGGAGAAAAATAATTATGCTTTACTTGTAGCATTTGGACCGAAAATTCTTTATCCGGAGTTATGTGGCGTCAAAAATAATTCACGCAGGTTTAGTCACTATACAACTCCTTGAAAGGAAAAGCTACGTTACTAGCAGCCTTTATAGGCAGCAAACCTTTTTAAGGGTGCCTTTTGACCTAGTCGCAAAATGAAATGTGCTGAGTTACTGCCATATGGATATAATTTAGAAACCACCCAACATAATTTATTTTAGTCTACTCGTAGATAACATCTGAGAATCTTTTCATGTCCGAATGATGGCTTTTGTATTTGGGTCCGTTGCTAAATGCAAGTTCATGAAGTTAGAAACAACCCAAGCAAGCATATCATCCTGATTTGCGAGGAAAGAAAAATCCACTTTAAAATGTGTAAATTACCGAAGAGATATTCAGCACACCTTTACTTTTGTGTTAACCCTATAAAATTATAAGCTGGCCCTTACGATTCTTGTAGAAATAAGCCAACAACAGAATAACTGCACGCCAGATCAGTATTATGCACTTTTAGTTGATAATATATTTGAAACACGTGTTTCGATACGGCGTAACGCTCCGACACCTGTTGATCTGGGATATCCAAAACACATCAAACAAGACGGTATCTTTATTTAATGTGGTTGTGTTTGAGACAATAGTCACTATTTTGTTTTCCAGCGCCCATACTCAGTATGCAGGTGCTCCTCGGTCTGTGTAACCTATATGCCTGAAGACGGTGACATATTAATGTCTCCAAAACGTAGCAATATTTGTTTTGCCAAACGGAGGCAATGTGTTCGTCTGTTTTTTCATTGTTATACTGTCCACAGTTACTGTGTTATTTGGTTTCGTTCGCTTTTCTCAAGGTATCTGTGTCTACATCCAGTTGTTTGTCGTTCGTTTTGTTTTGTATGTTTGTAATTCTTATTTATCTGTTGTTTCAAACTTACTGACGAAATACATGTTGCGGAATCATCTGAGTTACTTTTTATTTTTTCCTTGGTTTGTTTTTTGGTCCTTGGGTGTACGTTTGTGTTCATTTATTTTCTTGTAAATCACCGATTGAATTCCTTGTGGAATTGTATATGTTTACCTAAGTTTGCCAGTTGCAAAAAAAAGTTCTTTTGTTTGTTTACTTGTCTATTTGTGTGTATTATCTGGTTTATGTGACACATAATTTTCTGCAAAGATGTGTGTCCAAAATTCTTATTTAGTTTGTAGCGTACCCCTATTGCAAGAATCGTTCAAAAACAACACACATAGTTTTCTGCTGCACTGTGTGAAGATGGGATTTATGTCTGATTGTTCTTTCTGAGAAATTCAAATGGGGCACAACTGACACTGCATACATGAAACCGCAGTCATAGAGCCACACAGTTTCGGTACATCTCGTGTAATTCTTTGACGTGTGCTTTATACTTTAATATCTATAAATATTTGCGTAAAACTTTTAGGTACACAGTGACACATTTTATAAGTCATCATGCCTTTAAAAGCCTGCCTTAAAGGGCATGGCTATATAAATTAAGTGTTTCATCTTTTACCATCTATAGTCACAAAAAATGTGGTTATCGAACTCATAAATATATTTGATCTAGAATTGAAATTAATTACATTTCTTTATGATACATTACTAAATAATACTTTTAAAATATTATTAATGTTTCGATGCCGTAAACAGACGTTTTAATAATATTTTCTCAAACATAGGTAAGTTATTTTACAACATCTGGACACAATTAGAATAAATCTCACAGTACGTTCAGCAGAGTTTAAGTCCATGATCTTTCATTTATTTCAATCAAATGCAAATAACTCGAATAATTTTTAACCGCATAGTTTGGAAAAATTTGAGACTGTGTACTGTCATACGATACATAATTTTGCAAGAGCGTTTAATTTAAATAATGTACCGTTTACCAGCAAAAATTATTTCCCTAAATTTTGACTTATTTTGACAACTAAATATGTAATATTTCAGGGACAAAATGTAAAAAATCCGGTTGGTGTATTTCAACAGAAAAATTCAGATACAAGCGATGACATATTAGTGTAAAATGAATTTTTGATATATCAATTAACTCGTGTTAAAAATATTTTCGTAACCCCTGCAAAACTAAAGAGCGAGGCCTTAAGGCGCCCGCCTGGTGGCCGTGTATTTGTGTGAGTAAAGCACGGTGCTAAGGGCGATTTTGTTCGGCTCATCTGGCGCGTTATCACCTCTACAGTAAGACACTGAAACCGCGTGCAGTGGGTCGTAAGACACTCGCCTGACTGACACTTTCAGTGGTGACCCCATCTGTTTATTGGTGGAAAGTTTTAAGTAAAGTCCAGCACACCTCTCTATTGTAGTTTCACGCGAATCCCTTCAGTAGTTGTTTATATAGAATAGATTGAAAAAGCCGTTTTTTGCCATTTTGAGGGGCTCCGGAACGGTCTTTCTAAGTAACGTGATGTTTTGAAACTACTATTCCGATGTCGTCTGAAGTGTTTGTTCTTTTCGTAAATCCACACATTTGAAGTACGTTTAGTAGTTTCTTAGATAAAAGCATTATGCTAGCACGCTGCAACGCTGGTTACAAGGCAGGCAGGTGGGCGCCTTAAGAAATTGAATTGTTTGATTTAGAACTGGATTTATAGATATTACCGCTTAACGCAGTGGTCTTCAATCGTTGGCCCGCGGGCCGCTTGCGGTTCGCCTACTGGTGATTTGCGGCCCGCAAGCAATTTTCCAGTAGCGATATTTCCTAGTTTCTAGTTAATATCATATATAGTTTTAAAAATTCTTATCCACTGAAAATGTCTGTCACGCCAAATTTGCTGTTCTATTAACAAGGCTATGCATATCATGTTTCATCATGGTATCGTACTCTTGGTGTGCTACGGAACGGTGATTTATGTCCTTAACAGGGTCACAAATAATGCAACAGATAAGTAACTTAGTTCAGTGACAACGTTGCCGATTTGTAACGGTGTGACGTTATTAAGTGTCCAAAATAAAGCTTCCTACAATCATCTGTCATGATTCCCATCAGCATCAGAACTTTTAATTTGGCGTTGGCTCGCGAGACTTAAGATAGAAAATAAATGGCCCTTTATTGAAAAAATAATGTTGATGACTATTGGCTTAGTTTTAAGTAGACGAGCTCATTAAAAATAAAACTAAAATCTCAGGGCATCAGGAAATCCCAGCATTCTTCTGGAGTGATTTCGGAAATAAAAGGCAAACCGTAATCAATGTGGCTATAACTGTAGTGTTGTCATGTGTTCGTTGTAGTGGATGCAGAGAACCCGCTTGCAAAGATACAGAGACCGTTTCCTAACACAGCTGTCATACGCTGGGCGCCGTCCATAGACGACCAGAGAAAACTGAACAAGGAAGGCGTCAAGGGACAGCTCACAGTGAAATATGATGTAGATAGAGCATTACATCCCGAACAGATACTGGTGAGTCACTTACCAGATTTTGTACGTTGACTTATTTATAAACTTCACGACGTATGTGAACTGTTAATGTTTTTGAAAGATTCTAGCAATGTGAGTGAATAATTATGCGGTATTTCGGGGACGTAAGCAGTGCTATGCAGTCAAAGATTTTCAGAGATAAGGATAGCAATAAAAAAACCCGATTTTGGCTGGAGTCAACACATACCTAAACGAAAATAAAACTTTAATAATTTTGTAAGGCATTACGGCAAATTACAAATATTAATGAAAAATAAATATTCAAAATAAATAACGGAAAAACTCCAGTGAAATTGAGACATCTCGGGAATCACAATTATAGTTCAGAGAGTTACTACGACGAAGTCAAAGTTACACACAAGTCAGTGACGTCTCAAAAGACGTTGCTGAGATGAAGAATATGGTCCAAGCAAATCTGCTGTGTTCTTCTGTATTTTCTTCGTTGCGTCGTCTATCATCATGTCTCTGACGTCATCATTGTATCATTCCGTCCTCTGTGTAACCTTGTCTTTGTCTCAGTAACTGTCTATGCTGTCTTAGTTGTGATGTGCAGGTTTCTCTCTTTTTTTTTACGTTTCGCATCTATTTTCTGTATTTATTTTTCACTAATTTTTGTGTTTCGATAAAACTCTTTACGAGGTTTTAAGTTTTATAAATTTGTGTGTGTGTGAGCACAAGTAAATTCGGCAGTTTTTTCATTATTTTCTTTTTTCACTTTTGGTTGTCTAAGACAACGTAGCCCTGTAATAGTGTACGTGTACAAAGTTCCCCTAGATCGTACGTGAACTGGTAAGAGATGTAATACAATATTTTACAAACGGCTCCTGGCAAAAATAATGCTGGGATATTTAAGGAAGGAAGTGACTTCAGGCCAATGTGTATGCATATGTGAAGAATGCAAGAGAGAGAGAGAGAGAGAGAGAGAGAGAGAGAGAGAGAGAGAGGAAGTGATTAATAGTATTTCTACTTTAAGTTCATGTGTTCCAGGTATGGTGCGAATAACTCGCAAAATTGGACTGTTCTTATATTAACTCCGAATTAAAAACTTGGTCGGTCTGTTTGCTTGTGGCATACGCGTTCTTATAAACTTCGTTCGATTGCGATTAAAATTTTGTGAGTTTTGCGTTCTGGTAGTCCAGTACTATATGGTCCAGTATAAGACAAGGCAACATCACCTTAACTGCGCCATTAATAAAGTCGTATTATTATTATTATTATTATTATTATTATTATTATTATTATTATTATTATTATTATTATTATTATTATTATTATTAGTGCTGTTCTAGTTTAAACGTTTGTGGACTCTCGCTTATTGCTCGAGAACCAAGAAAATATAATTAGACAGGAAGGTAAGAGTAAGGGAATAGAGCGAGTAGTAAGTAACACTCTTTAATAACTACTAGGAAGACTAATACATAGATACAATACAAAATAATATTGGAAGTAAGGATAGGCAGTTGGGCGAGGCAGGGGCTAAGGGTCAGGATTGCTCTTCGTCTCTAATAAGCAATGCTCACCAATGTTCCGGACGCCGTGGTCGCAAGTAGGAGAAATCCACGTCACCAGTGGGTCCTCTGTGGTCTCGAACCAGGACCCCTGGTCCCGTCGCCGCTCCAGACAAACTCCCCGCGCCTGTCGTCGGTAGCCTTCACCACTCTTCGCGCTCCCACATCTTGTCACCTTTTCCCATTAGCCCCTTATGACGTTAAGGGAGGAGCCATCCCTGCTGCAATTACGATTTACCCATGCCAAACCGGTCCCCGACGTAAAATCATTTCAAGCAGCTTGGTGTTGCGTCGCTCCGCCGGTCGTTTATAGTTTTGTGTTTACAAAACTCCCCTGGCCGCATTATTCTGTTACCGAGGCGCTGTCAGGCTCGGAAATCTTAACAGTATCCCCCCCCCCCCAAAGGTTTTTGCCAAAAATTATATGTATAACCAGATTTGGGAGCCAAATGGGGCAGGGGCAGAATGAAACACCCAAAAAATATCATGAAAAAAATTTATTTCTCAAAATATTTCTAAAACTGTAATTAATTACCCTTAAAATCATTTTATACAACTTAGAATTTTCAATAATTGAAGATCACGCGAACAAGGTTGCAGGCAGTAGCTAATATCTGATAAAATTCTCCGTATTCTGAAGTTACAAACAAAAGAGAACCCACGACTATTGCAAGGTAATGACATAGATCGAGGGCAGATTGGCAGAACAGGCTATAGTTTGTTTTTGATGTTGGAGGGATGTAATAGTTCATCAAACTTTTGGTTGGTGTTGCAGGTGAACGAAGGCTACTTCGTGCACTTTTTCTCACCGGAGGACCTCCCTACTTTGCGCAAGCACGTCACCTTCGTGATGGACGTGAGTGGCTCCATGATAGGCCGCAAGATAGAGCAGCTCAGAGAAGCCATGAAGGTCATCCTGGACGACCTGAACGAGGGAGACTACTTCAGTCTCGTCGTGTTCTCCAGCACCGTCTTTGTGAGTGCTTGCAATCTCGTCTGCTGCCTTATTTATATCAGAGCTCTTTACAACTATGGCTGTTGAGACCTCCAGCTTGTGGGGCTGTGGATTTAAAGAGTGCCTCCCTCTACTATGTTATGCATGACAAAGCACTTTTAAATTCCAAGCCAAATTATTTCTGGACAGTCCAAATATGTAACGTTGAGATCTGCTGTTAAATAATGTAACTGGCATTACGTACTAATTAACATTTACTGAACACAGTTATTACAATTGTTTTGGGATACAAGTTCTTATATTTAATATAGCGTCCGACCTAATCAATGTTCAGTGACGGGTGACTATCAAGTGACTAACAGGCTGCTACCCTTGGGTTTGTAAAGTTACTTCGCCAGACAAATAGTTCCACTTTAAACTGAGAGCAATTACGCCGACGTCCAGTAGGACAAAAACACTGGTCGACACCCTACCTTTATCACGTAGAGGCTTATTTCAGGAAGAGATCATATCCAACATCATATCCGGCGTCGCTGAGGGGCGCCCCTGCAGTAGAATTGGACATGCAGAACGACGAGGAGCGGCTACCGTTTTGATGGTCTCTCGAGCCGAGAACGAAGTTCTACTTGCGAGAAGATAAGCTGCCACTGAAGTAACATTCTCTACAACAACTGAGAATGTCTCAATTAATATTGTAGGAAATCCACAAATGCTCAGACCCCACACCATATGTCCTCAGGTGGGTAGAGACGAGACACTCTTTGCCTCGCAGTTCCCACTGACCAG
>PNEQ01073567.1:38043-54581 GCA_003012365.1 Medauroidea extradentata
TTGAAGCATATACAAACACATTATAAAATATTTCTGTGTTTAAAATAAATTTCTAAAAGTACCAAAAAAAATTTAAATTTTGAAATTTTTTATTTAACATAAACATTTTTTGTAACGGGTTTTAAATGCTACAGGCCATAGACAGTAACGCGTAGTTTTGATATGATTTTTTTCATTTCTTTATGTTAACTGGTTTTCATGTTTTGTATGAGGTAAAAATACGCAAATTTTTACTTTGGAGTGCCATTACGGGAAATCTAGATGAGCTAATTTTTTTCCGTTAGAGGTATATGTACTCTGAAGTAATGTGTACAAAACTAACACTATTTCATACAAATATAAAATTATGTTTTTTCCCCACTTGAACAACCTTAACGGCTCTCAGCGTAATACTTTCCGCGCACACGTCGCTAGCAAACTAGCCACGAGTTGTGGCGCACCCAAGCGTCACCCGTCCAAACTAAACCACTACATATAATTAATAAATAAAGGTTACTATTCTAGATACAAACATTTAAATTTACATTTACGCCGGCGTATGAAAATAATAAATTAGAAGTATAAAAGTTATTAGCGTATAGCCAATCAGTAGGGCTATCCTACTGTAAACACAACTAGAAGCTGAAACATCAGACATTGACTCGTGACGATACACACGTCACACGGTGAGGAATTTTTCTTAACGTATGTATATTTATTCATGTGTGTATTAAAAAAAAAACTATTAAAACCGCGAAGACTAAAAATCCGTTTACAAATTCTGAATCCTTGAATCGGGCTCGTAAGTTATGGCGGAGAAGAAAATGCAGTAGATAATAAACATATTCTCTCTGTTTATATGAGTTAATGTTGTTCCGTGATTCGTACTTAACGCATCGCGATATTAACTTATTGGAAAATTTTTGGAGTAATTACTATATACAAATGTATATACATACGGTATTGTATCCGGCGTTGTGACTATTACTGTGTGATGCCTACATTCATTTGATTTTAGTTACGGTTTGCATTGTTGTTGTAATAATGATAGTTATAACTTTAGTGACATAACTGATAAACACTAGAAACAGGAGACCTAAGAACCACGTTATTGACACTAAATGAAACAGTGACTGATGTCAGAACTTGCCAATTTATTAACTGTAAGAATTGAAAATAGTGACATCGGTTTGAATTTTTTTTTGCTGGTATTGCTTAGCGCTAGATCTTCCGATAAGTAAGACGTTTTCGGTGTGTTGATTTTCTGCGATGCTACAATGGCGTCTGCTCGTGAGATTTAGCTTAGTGAAGTGAAACGATTTTGGTCAGCACTTAACATCTGGTCTTTAGCACTGGCAAGGGATGACATAGTGTATGGTGCAGCACCTGAATAAGGAGACAGGGGAAGGGTAATTCCCCTAGAAAACTCACCGACCAGCGGCATTGTCCTGCACGATTCCCACATGAAAAAATCCATGGACCCTGCTCCACCAGGAATCGAACCCAGGAGCGCCTTGATAGATGGTGAGTGCTCCAGTCACTGAGCCAACCACGGCCCTTATTTATACTGCAAAATATGTTCTTATTTGAAACTGTAATCGGGTTGTTTTATTACCTTCTTTAATAATCCGTAATAATATTTTCAGGGCAGAGGATATTAATTTTTAATCCTGTTTTGGCATTCGTAGCATTCTTGCTTTATGGTAGCGTAGAATAACTAACGCAGGCTTGTCACCTATGCTTTAACAGCACGTATTCATAAGTCATAAAACATGTCTTGCCAAACAATTCTCGTTATTCTGCTTTATTCCAACGATGATTTGATGATCCTAGAGATGTACTCAACTATCGCACATTGCTTGCATTATTCAGCGCAAGACGTGCAAGTTGGCTGCACTGACGTCACCTTGAAAGATACAACTCTTGCACCAAGTGATGCAACATTCACTAAATTTACCTCCACAACACAAGGTTCCTGCTTTAACTTATCTGCTTTCAGAGCACGATGTACTGCATTTATTATCACCATGTTTTTATACTTATATTCGTACCATATCATTTTCCTATCTTAGACTCAAAATTCCACTAAATTTTGCTCTTATATATTTTTTTTATCTCGCATAGTTTTTACATAGGGGCTTGGTTAAAGTCAACATTTTCATGTTACCGTTTTAAGGACAACACTAAGACTAACTCACTTACCAAACTGGAAAAAAAAATTAACTCTGAATAACAATTTCGTACGTTACAGGTTCACCCACGTTAAATCACACAATACAATATTTTTGTATTTTGTTAATAATTGTTGAATTTTTAAAATTTTTATTTTATATTTCAACATTTTTATTTAAATGCAAACAAAATCTTTGTTTTATGTACGGGAAATTAAAGTCTGCGGCATCTTTATCCACCGTGAAATTTTTCAGTCTGGCATGTCAATTGGTTTTAGTGTCGTCTTTAAAACGGTGACATGCAAATTTTGACTTAAACGAGCCATTACGCGAAAACTATGAGACATAAAAAAATTTCGTACGAGAAAAATGTAGTAACAATTCGTGTCTAAAATAAGAAAACATATCTGGTACAAATAAATAATAAAAACAGTGATGAAAATTGCTGTAGGCTGTGACCTTCAAGGATGTTCACGTGGCAAAAATTTATAATTTTATATTGAAATGACATAGTGTCAGTTTTACAAACTTTTCATGTGACTACATTCTTACACTTGTAAAATTTTTTTAATTCTTACAGTTTTTTCCATAACGGCATGTGAAAATCAGAATTCGCAAGTTACGGGAACATAGGAATAGGAAAAACCAAGGGACTGACCCAAATAAAATAATTTACACTGAAATGAGATATTATGGGCAAAATGCTAAAATAAAAAAAACACAACAAAGTAACTTTTTATTTTTTAAAATAATTGCCACAAATTAAGCAAATTGTAATAATTTTCAGATTTTTTTAAAAAAAGTACAAATGAATCTCATTGTTTATTTTTAAATATTTGAGCATATTGCACATAATATCTAATTTTAGTGTAAATTATTTCATTAGAGTAAGACACTTGGTTTTTGTTATTCCTATGTTCGAGTAACTTGTAAATTTTGACTTTGTCTTGCCACTATGGGAAAACTATGAGAGTTAAAAATATTTCACGAGTGGAAAACGTAGTCACAAGTAACGTATATTAATAGAACACTACGGCATGCAAATACAAAATTATGAATTTTTACCACGCGAACGCCCTTAAGGGTGTCCAAGTTCGATAAAATCATAGTTTTATATTTTTATGAAATATTGTTAGTTTTGTAGACGATTTTAATGAATACATATTTCTCTTACGAAACAGTTTTAGCTCTTGTAGTTTTCTCATAACGGGGTGTCAAAGTCAAAATTTGCTAGTTACAATGCTATGGAAATAGTAAAAACCAACTAACCTACTTAAACAAAATAATTCACTTTGAACTTACATTCCATGAGGTACGCAATAAAACATTAAATAGCCCACAACATAACATTTTGAATTTAAAAAATCCTAAAATTACAAAAAAAGTGGATAGTTCAGAAATTAAAAAAAAAAAAAAAAAAAAAAAAAAAAACGAAAACAAATCGCGGGATTTTTTCAAATGTTTTATTACGTAGTCCATATTATGTTATTTCACTGTGAATTATTTCACGTACGTAAGTCAATTGGTTTCCACTATTTGCATGGCAGCAGAACATACAACGTGCTGTTATGAGAAAACTACGCCAACTAAAATTTTTTCGTAAGAGGAAACTGCTCTCACAAGTATCGTCTCAAAATTAACACTATTCCGTAAAAATATAAAATTATGACTTTATCGCACTTGAACACTCTTTAGGGTTTGCCGCCATGTCGTACCTAATACTCTGCTAGTCAGGCTTGAACGAACCAGAGCTTCATTCCATTTTTAGGTGTTTTTTAGGGCGTCTCTATCCATTTACTTTTAGCATAAGCTTCTTGAAATTTTTTTGTGGTAGCAGATTTATTTGATTGCGTTAAGGACTGTTAACCGTCTTTGTCCACTCATTTTATTGACTTTCATATGACTGAGTGGTCCGACCACGAGGCTCAGTTGGTTGAGCGAATGACTTTGGTGCGAGGGGTTCTGGGTTCGATTCTCAGGTCTGGCTGGGTGTAAAACGTGTGTTTGTCCATACGAGTAATTGGATTGTCATTGTTTTAGAAAATTGTGATTTGTCTAGTAATAATGATAAAAAATGGTAGGGTTTTTGTGGTAACTTGTAGGTTGAGGGTTCAAACAAATATCGCCTGATAAATATTAATAAAAAAAAAGGTAAGCGCTCATTGCCGCTAAGCCAAGGATCCTGGGTTAGTTCCTAGCTGGGGAGGAAAATTTAAAATTACCTCCATGGGTTCAGGACTGGGTGTCGTCGTGTCCACTCGTTGTCACCTTTTGAAAGCCAATGGCGAACCACTGCAGTTTCACTCTTGCCAAGCCGAGTTACAGGGGGTTGTCCTCCATCCATCAAAATAAAACCAGCCTCTAGGCTTATGTAAGTATAAGAAAAATATAGCTTAATAGGGGAGTAGTTATTTATTGAGTACTGTTATTGTAAGTTACACAAGGCGATTGTGAACGTGCATTCGATTTCACATCTTTAAAATGTACCTTGTTCATAGTCTCAAATTCAGTGTTCCTGATTCTTGTAACTTCCTTCACAACAGGTTAAGTACTACTGAACAGGTGTTTTTTTTTCAGTGTACAGTTACTGGGACAATATGTGTAACAGTGTACTGTGTTTCAATTAAATGTAAAAATGAAGACCAAACATTAATAGGCGCTTTAAAAATTATGATATACAAACTTTCAAGGTTAAAAGTTCGATGGCCCAGTTCAAAAGGGAAACAACTAAAAATGTCTACTTTTGAGTAAAATGCATTAGAAAGATTTCCGTTTCACCAAAAAATTTTTTAATTGACATATTTGGTTGGTGTTTCTTTGATGCAAAAGTACAGAGGCAACTATTTAAAGTGTTTAAAATATTTATGGTCTGCCTTTGATAAAATTATCACACTTTAAAATAAAAGAAATACAATTTATAGCTATTACTAGCAATCAAATTAGAGAGCCACGCTATTAAAACAAGTGGACTTACGTGTTGATGATTTTCCTTTCAGCTGGGTAGATTGCACTTCTGCCTATATGTTGGTGAGCCAAACTAAAAAATGCAATTTTTTTTAGTTGTATTACTTTTGAACTGGGCCATCGAGTTATGTTTGCTTAGTTGTGTTGAAATAATTTTGAATGTACATTTTAGCAAAATATTATATAGAATCGTGTTTCTAAATTAAGGTTCTATTTGTAGGTAATGCAAACATTTAACTAGATCTCATTAACACACTTTCTACGGAAAAATGGTTTCCGTACGTGTAAGAACTTTTATAACAAAACTGTATTATTAGCTTCATGATATTTGTATTACCTGGGTTGTTTTAGATGTGGGACCCGGTGAACGTGACGATGGTGCCACAGTACTGGTTCTCGTGGAACCCGGTGGTGCAAAATGTAGGATCGGAGTTGCGTGACGCCGCTGTGGTTCCCGCCACGCCGGACAACATCAAGAAGGCTCAGGAATTCGTCAAGAATCTCCAGACCTACGATAGTTAGTGCAGTCCTCTGTCAAATTGAAAACTTTTAGTATCCTTTTTCAGTATAAGTTTTCAATAAGAGTTTAATTAAAAATTAAAAATTATTTAAAAAATATTCTTGCTAGTTTTATAATTATAAATCTAAATTTTTTTCTCGGAAATATGTCGAACTAAATCAGTTTAGACAGTAAATACAGTCTATGCTTTGATAGTAATTAATAATGAGATATTATTTTGCTCGGAATCCATGTACAACATGAGTTGTTGAGACACTTATCTAAGCAGCAGAGCAAATTTTGAGAATTGTTTTCCTTGGAAATAAGTGAAACTTTTAGATTCATGAATTTTTTCTCCTATAAATGTAAATAACTATTCGGGCAACCACATTTGACACATTAGCTAAAAGTTAGCTTCAGTGTAGTTTTCATAGTGTTAGGCCTACAGATTATGAGTATGGCTGCTGCGACATTAGTGGATTCTGTGCGTGATGTGAGTGACTCTACCGGACTCATAGTACTTTTATTTTTAAAAGTACTTGGCGACAAAGAATCACAGCAAGTTAGTAGTATGTGGAAATATACTTGTTTTTTGGAGCATTACACTGTTATTGTGAACCTATACTTGAACAATATTGGTAATGTAAATTACTTAAGCCCATCGCACAATTTCCTACGATATCGCATACGGGCATTCTCAGTTGAAGTTGTATGGACTCGTCTTCTGCTGATCGCTTCTTACGTGCATTGTTACTAGCTTGTCTATGGGTTTTTCGTAATATAAATGGTGCTATTTTTGCTACGTGTTTGTTAAATGGTTTTTCATCTCAGCCAATGAGTACGATATACATTATCACGCGACTCGTCGTTTGACATTTACTCCTGTTCCCTTATATTTTGGCGGGCAACGACTAGAAACGTATACATAATGTACACAAACCTGGGGTCTAGCATGGATAAAACGTGTCTTTATGCTGTACGGCATTAGTAAATATGTTATGCTTTCACGTATGTAAACCAGTACCATGCGCAGTGTATCACTCACCGAGGCCCGCAGCACTGCCATTTTATCAGCTCATTTCGAAGCTGTTTGAAAAACGCGTAACAAAACGCGTAGGAAAGTTCGTTCCGTGTGCGGTGGACTTGAGTTTCACTGCTTGTGCAGTGGTATTTTGTTTGAAGGCACAAAACAGGCGTTCCTACAATTCTCAAAATAAGTTTCGCACAAATCCAACATGTTTTGTGCCGGTAATGCGCCTTCATATCGACTGCCTTTTAGATTTGCGTGTGCGAAAAATTGTGAGTTTTAATTTTGTGTGCTGATGTGCATTCGTGAATCATCTGTTTGGTAGCTAGGTAGTTTGGCTTAACGTCTCTTCGATAGCGAGGTCATCAGAGACGGAACTAACAGTTCAGACAGGCCGCAAATGGGTGAGGAAACGGCCATGGCTTTAATTAGGAACCTTCTCTACACTTGCCTGGAGTGCCATAGGAGGAACCGTGGGAAACCAAAATAAGGACAATCGGAGATGGGGACCCAAACCCGGCTCCTTCCGAATGCGATTACAACATGTTACCGTTGCGTCACCTGGGTCAGTAATTCTCTGGTTGTACCGTCAAGTGTTGATTTTCTTCTCTTCCATTGCTTTGTTTCTCTATGTTCTTATCTGCAAAGTTTACAAACCACCTACTCAGACCTACCAGGACTCCCGTTCGACTTCACTCTTACCTGCAGGATCGATTTTATTCAGAACCTCCTTTACTTTCTGCTCCTTGACTGGAATGAACAGTTTAGCTATGTTAAATATAGCGGTCATTATTCGGGCTTAAATCGCCCTTATCACATAGAAGTTTTAAGTCTCGTCGACAGCAAGGTCATCCGAGACGGTGACACGTCACTTAGTAAAACGACAGGAACTGAAAGAAGAGTCTGCCTTGGCCTATATTACAGAACCATACCAGCATTCGCCTGGAGCGATTTTGGGAAACCATGAAAACTGAAATCAGGATGGCTGGAGCCGGAGATCGAACCCGGGTCCTCTCGAATGCGAGTCCAGCGTGTAAATATTACGCCACCTAGCTCGATCACATAGAAGGAAACAGTTACCGCGAGACATACGCCTACCCTGGAACCTTCGTATTGATATAATTTTCGTGTAGAATGGTTTTAAGCCTACAAATAGGTGTATTTCTCACATGAATTTTTTGACTGAAAATACGTCATTTGAGACTAGAATTTGTGTTGCATTCTAGCACTGTCTCCGATAGAGTGACCGCGCATCTTATCGTTACCCTGCTTTTTGTTGGGAATGTTAGTAAACAACCCTGACGTGAATGTGTCCCTTCTGGGACAAAATAAGAATGGCAACTACTACAAATATCTCCAACTGAAGAAATTAGGAGAGTGCCTAAACACTTAATGAAAAGTACATGCAGAATGTAGCCACACTCGCATCATTGTGATGGCAGGTAAGTTGGAGGAATAAAAACAGACAAGGGGAAGCAAATAGGATTGAACTGTTGTAATGTAGTGGCGCAGTCAAAATGTGACATATTATACAGAGAAAAAATGCCTGTTAAGAAATTAACCTAAAAATTCAGTGCGCATTTTCATCGGTCCTCTGTGGAGGATTCCAGATTTGTGCTGATTATCGTCCCTATAATGTACCCGTGGTTGATAGTTTAGTTAATGTGTCTATGATTTACTAGTACATAAGAAGTAAAGGCTGGCCAAGTCTATACAGAATATTGTTGATCACCTAAATATTAATGGCATAGTAGCTACGTTAGTTTTCTAAGCTACATTGAAAATTGTGTATCTATTTGGACTTTTTGCAGCACTTTATGATCAATTTAAGGCTGATGCTACACATTTTTTTAGATCTTAAGTTATAGTGTTATCCGTATTAATGTAAATAATTTAAAATTAAGTTGATTTTTTAGTAAAACTGACAAAGGTATGTCTTTACAATAATTGTTTTGCAGGAGTGTTAAAGGTTTGGCTGATTTGTGTAAACTTTGACAGTCAATCCCGAAATTAAAAACGTTGTAATTTGTAATTGGTGTGGCCAAAAAACATTTCATGAGTAAATAGCAGCTTATGTAGCCAAAAGGTAGTTTAGACTACATTGCCAATTAAAAAACGCTAATATAGGCACCTAAGAATCCTGGCAGCAGATGAGTGTCAATATTTTAAGTTAAAACAAGACATATTTTACACATAAATTGCAAAATATTTCTACGATGAAACAAAAATTACAGTTCTGCAGTAAGTTAGTAGAATAACGATTTAAATTCGAAAGTAAAATTTCTTACGTTTTTTTAAAACAACAATATATTTTGTTCTGCCTTATGAAATCTAAATACTGGGTAACTAACAATTATTTTTTTCATGCCAGGTACGAACATCCAAGATGCTCTATTGAAGGGCTTGGAGCTGGCCCATCTTGGCAGAAACTTGACCGGGTCGGGCAACAATGAGAACAAACCAGAGCCCATCATTATCTTTCTGACCGACGGTGATGCGAATTTCGGAGGGAATAACCCAGAGACGATCGTAGAGACAGTGACGAACAAGAACGGAGCGGAAGGCGTGTCCATATTCGGTCTTGAGTTCGGTGACTTCGCAAACTCACAGTTTCTGAAGAAGCTGTCGCTGCGCAACTCCGGGTTCTCTCGCAAGATCTACGAGGCGTCGGACTCTGCTCTACAGCTGCGTGACTTCTACCGCCTTGTATCTTCCCCGCTGCTCGCCAAGGTCTCATTCAACTATCCCGAGGACCAGGTGAGCGCAATTCCATATATTGTACGTTCTCTTTTTACGTCATTTCGTACGAACTTAGTATTTCTGGGCATCCACCCACAATATTTGTAAATTTTATGGAACTAGTATTGAATTACCAGCTATCAGTTTAGCAAAGCGTTTGAACATAATGTACCAAACATTTGTTTGTATTAGGTGCTACCCTTTTCGAACTACCCCAATGAGGGCAGGGTAACTAAAAAGGAGTCTGGTACGGTAATTTTTATGTGTTTCTTATCGTTTGCCACCTACGTCAGTGCTGATAGACTACCGGTACATTTAGCAACGTAAGTTTTGCAACCATTAACTGTCCAAACTAAGGTATTATATACTAGTTTTACATCACACAGTCTGTAGGCCTGTGTCCGTAACACAAACCAAATGAAAATTACGTATTATACAATATTATGGCGACACCCCATTCGTAAATTTAAAAACAAAGTAGTGCATAATTTTGTTAGGATTTTCTTTGCAGATTGGAAACTGTGTCATACATAGCAAACAAAATCTAATGCTTTAAGTTTTCACCCAACAATTAGCACTCTTTAATACTAAATTTTACATTTTGGTGTGTACAGACTCAGAAATATTTTGAACAAAAAACACAATTAATTTTCACTTTCTCAAATACGGTATCATGTACAGCAAAACACAAGATGGACTGCTGGTAAACTTGTAAAGTAGATTGTATTTTGTGGAATAAAACAAAACATTTGGATATTTGCGTTTTAAAGGTTTCAGTGGGGTTTCTAACTATCCCTTTTCATGCGCGGTTTTTACCATTCATACCCACCCCTTTTTTTTGCACATCGCCGTTTTCGAATGCTCCAAAGTCCTGTGGTTTGTACCTAAGATACACAGCATACAGCATAGGCAATAGTGCGTTCAAGTGTATTTGGTTGTGTTCCTTGAATTCTCAATGGTGCACATTCAACGTTACCATACATGTTTCTTAATCACGATACAATAATTAATCATTTGTTTCTGGAACTAAATCGCTGTAGCATCATTCGTGATTTGAAAAAGAAATCGTTGAGTCCTTGACTGTTGCAACAAGAGAACCTTTTTTGTTAGACAGGCAACATTACTCAATAAACCATCATCAGATGTTCGAAAATCCTGATGGTAAAAAAATTTTATGCAAATACAGAGTAGCCACCCCTGCTATTTTCATAAGAGTGGAAGATATCAACCAGAATTTGCTGTTTGTTTGCAGATCCCAAGAGCATTAAGCAGTGCTGAAAATATTGTATTTTTATGTCAATTAGTTTCCGATATTTTGGAAAAATACTGTTTTAAAATTCGAAGTTCAAGTGCCAACACTCCCTTAATTCTACGTTTAGTTGAAAAGTGCAAAACATCTTATGGTCTTAGTTTTTCGTAAGGAACACGCTTGCTGATTTTGTCCCCATATTTGAGAAACATACTGTACATAAGATATACCTAGTAAATTTTTAAAATATTTAAATTTTAACCCTCTGAGCAGTTATTGTACGGTCTATATGATAAGTATAGGCTAATGTACAGTTTAAACGACAGTACTACACTTCACGGACTGTCAGTGATATGCCGGTACATTTTTATCCAGTACTTGTTTCTACCGAGTCACCTCGGATACTGCAGAGACTTGGATAGCACCGATTAGGATAGGTTTATTGTGTTCCAGTTGGAGATAGTCATATAGCTTTTTAATTACATATTTTGTATTATTACGAGTTATAAAATGTATTCTTGTTATATGACTAGTTCATGTAAAAGAATATATATATATATATATATAAATCAAAAGTATTTATTTTCTTATTTAATATCTCGTAAGTGAAACAAAAACTCTCTCCTTTTTGTATATCAATTCTTCCCTTGGTACGTTACTTAAACACATATCAGCATTACTAAACTTTGAACAAGTTAAAAGAAAAATCAGATCAGCTCAGTTACAAGAAAAACTTTTTACTGTGTGATAGAATTGGAATATCTTAGTCACTAAATTTTGGTGCACGGAAAAATTAAATGTCTTAATTTTTGTGAAATATCCCTCTTGAAACTTTAATGTCGAGTAACTTTAAGAGTAAATCTTGACCGTGTTGTAAGAACTTTTAACACGTATGTATAAAGCACTATTTATGAGACTAGAAATACTCGAATTACAGTGTACAAAAATTTATTACAAAGTAACGCAATTTTGAGAGGATTTATTGGTTACCAACTCAAATGGAAATATATCTTATAATTTAAAATAACTATCCTTTAATTAAACGGTGGTTGTTGTACACAAATCCTGTAACATTATACATTACTGCTGTAAAATCAATTGTTAATTTATAGATAATTTTTCAGATGAATGGTGATGAATCTTTGTCACTGTGTGAAGTAACGATGGGAAGAATTAATATGTTTCTTTTTATACCATACATAACGGAATTCAGAAGCTTCAGATTAGCGACCATCAAATTATTCCAATGTATTATTTGGGAGGGGGGATTTCACTCGCACATAAACAGCTAGTCTAATTTTTTCTTTAAACAACAAATGTCTTAGAATGTATTTATACTTCTAAACTTATTCACTGTGTTCAGAAGAATTTGTCAGAATAATAACAAAATTGTTAACCCTCAGTTTTCATTTGCCAATTTTTTTATTATAACACGATAGGCAGTAAAATAAAATTGTTAATTTTTTTTTTGTTTTGGAAATAGTTTTCAAAAATTCCGCAAATATAAAAAATCACTGACTGTAAACATTACTATAAATTAGTTTAAAGTACGCAAAATACACAGAAAATTGCTTACGGTATATTAGAGAATACATTACTTTGACTCTAGTTTCTGTTCACATATGTGCATTTGACCTCGTAGCATGCACAATTAAAAATGTTAGTCTAAAAATATGATATTTTACTTTGATGTGTGTCTTGCTATATGCATGCGTTATTTAATTTTGTTAGTGACTCTGCTTCTGGTACTGGGTTATGCAGTACAACTTCTCACGTAACGGTAAGCTTGTCACATGCCGGACCAATGAGAGCGTGATGCTTGGCAGGTGGAGGAAGAGTCGTTGTCCCAGACCAACTTCAGCACCTACTTCAGAGGATCGGAGCTGGTTGTGGCAGGCAAGCTCCTATCCGCCGACCTGACGGGGCACGTCAGCGCCAAGACGTCCAACGGCACCACATTCATTCCTTTCGCAAGACGTATGATGTTGACGTATATCCCTAGCTGGTGGCTGGCGGAGCATCATCGACCTGAGAGGAACTACTCTGATGCTGGCTTCATGGAGAGGTTGTGGGCGTACCTGACCATCCAGCAGTTACTGGAGAAGGAGACAGCAGAGACGCTGGAGGGAACCAACGTCACTTCTCCTTCCAAGCAGAAGGCACTGGATCTAGCTCTCAAGGTGCGCCCTCACTACATCAATCAAAGTATAACTTTTTCCGCTACATTTCTAGTGTAACACAAATGTACTGGAACCTTTACAAGTATCTCGTAGTGGACATCACCATATTTTCTAAAAATTCAGATACTTGAAAGGTCGCTGGTACACAACTGTTGATGTTGTTAATCGGCCCTGCTGAGTTGTGCAATATGTTAATACAGAATACCTCGTGAACTTTCTAAGCAATGGAAATGTACCGGTAGAACAAAACATATTTTAATTTTTCCCTCGGTATATTGAAGCATTTTTGACTTCCGTTACAACACCTTCGTTTCTGTCCTTGCTATTATTTATTGTATAACTTCGGAAATGGAAATAACACACGACAGTGTGGGAAGGAGAGAGAGAGAGAGAGAGAGAGAGAGAGAGAGGGAAAGAGAGAGATATCGGGGGAAGTGAAGCAAGAGTAACCACAAGAAGAGCTGACCCCTGATTTCGTCCCAAGGGAAGGGGGAGATGGCATCACTGGGGCGTGATCCTGATAGGTAGGAAGGGGCCGCGGTGGCCGAATGGTCAGACCATTCGCCTCCAAACCAAGGCGATCCGGGTTCGATTCTTGGTGGGGTCGGTCCCCGGATTTTCGTTTGTGGGAATAGTGCCGGACGATGCCGCTGGCCGACGGGCTTTCTCGGGGATCTCCCGTTCCTCCCGCCCTTTCATTCCGGCGCTGCTCCATACACACCAGCGCTTAAGACCTCGATATTAAGCGCTAACGAAAATATCTCACTCGCTCACTGATGGATAGGAGCTTCAGCTCTACCGTAGTGGCATGACAGTCGCCAAGCCGGAACAAATAATATAGATGAGGTGAGATGAACAAGTGGTGGAGCAACAACACATATCGGTGGTTCAGGATAAAATGTGCACTCTGATAAATTCCTATTTTCATCCAGTATGTGGCATTCATCTGCATGTCAATGTAAACATTGCAACGTGCTTTAGTTTACATGATCTGTAAAAAAAATTATGTCTACATTACACTGCTGTGAAAAAATTTACTCATGTAAAACAAAGTGATCATTAACAGCTAGTGTAAATGGCAGAGTTTTATAAATACCTGTGTAGAAACTCTGATATAAGTAAGGTTTCTGCACGTTGGCTCTTAAATATGCACTGCACTCCATCTGTGATTCTTACCGAATAGTTTTTATACGTATCGTAGACAATATGTCAACAATTTAATATGAAAAATGTCTATAATAAAGTTTAGGTCGTTTAAATGTAGACATAATATTGTTACAGCGGCAAGTGAAGGTAAACGTCTTAAACATTTGGAATGTGAAGTGTAGGCTTTCACATATCTTCCGCCATATAACATCTTGAATACCATACTTATATCACCAATAATTCCGAAAATTACGAATGTATAAAATATCTCCTTAAAATAAGAATACAAAACAGTTTGATGCGCTTACCTTTTCTAACATAGCGACAAAGTGAGCTGTTATTTTAATTTTGTTACTGCAAAATACGTAAATAATTGCGTTCTCTTCGTTTTATATTACATTAGAAAGGCAAATTTGATATTGCCCTGCCACTGACATTAAATACATTTTTCACGCATAACCAAGGAACAGCGAAGTCGTTCGATGGATGAAAATGTGAAAATGATCTGTTTAACGATAAGTAATTCCAAACAAATTGTCTAGCAGTCATTAAAGTAACATTTCACAGAATATCTATAACTTTATAGAATTAGACAACCGTACAGTTTATTCAGATTATTCTGAATATGTGATAAAATTAACACATTTTCATCGTAAAACAGTGCATCAAGTGAACATATTTTAGTACCTAAACCCGCTCAGACTTTATGTGTTTACCCACGTAAAGTTCAGCCATAGGCTAGTTTAGAAGTAATACGTGTAATTAATACAGCAAAAGTAACACTTCATGGAACAAAATATAGAAAAAATGAATAACTAAATGACAAAACAATAATAAAAACAAGTGAGAGTTAATGATAGTAGTAATAGCGTAAAAATAATAAAGTAGTAAGAAATTGTTACAATTTTTATTACTAATCTAATTACAGCCGTAAAAATTTCTATAATCTACACTTCCTTCATTGTAAACTAATAATATTGATCTTTTATAAGTGCATGTTTAGTGGACACAAATTTGCTTTTATCCTCTGGACATTCGAGTAGCATTTCTTGTTTACAGTCATGTTCGAACACGTGTTTGGTGCCGTCTGTTGCACTGATTGCAGCTTGATTGTGCACGTGTTCGGCTAAGAACGGGAACATCCAAACCTCTCTTAACGCGTCTCTGTACATTTGCGTATGTACTGTACGTTAAATTTTGCGGTCAGTAGGAACCTACACAGTGTAGTAAAAAACGTTTATCAATCATGTAAAAAACATGTTGGGTTCAATTTCAACAGTTTTAATCGTTATATTTAATTAGAAAGTATTACACCGAACTGCATTCGATAATCCGCTGCCAACCGCACAACAAGTAACGTAACTATGTACAATGCTGAATCAAACGCAGTAACGGCTAGTGATTGTTTTCAAAGGTTATCCCGAACGACCTACACAAGAGTAGGGGAACTGGAGATTCTCGATAAAACTCACCAAACGACAACGTCCGTTAAGTTTTCCTCATGCTAATATTTGGTTGACTCCGACAGGAATCGAAGTGCTCTGATTACTACACCACCGTGACTGCTACGTAAACTAGTGGGTAGAATACCAGTATAAGCTGGATTTAGTTTTTTGGAATACTCCATTGCAATATAGATGACTGTCAAAGAAAACTAAAGATAATGGAAGAACATAAATAATCAGAGTATCGTTTAGTCAATAGGATGCATGCACAACATAAAATTCCATAAATGGAATCTGGTCAGATAAAAACAAAGATAAACAGATAAGAAAATAAAAATAAAGTAAAAGAGTAAAGGAAATAAACCCAAGACACCACCAATGCCGGCAACCCAGGTTTGAGCTCTGCTTTGGCAGAGGGACAAACAGAAAAATGTATGAAGCACAAAATAAAATACGACACACCAATGAGGCGAAACAAAACCAGTATTATATATCAGACACGAACAGAAAACAACACGCGACACAACGATGATACTAAACAATAACAGATATATCAGACAAGGACAGAAAAACAACGAAGGGCACAATGATGAGACGAAACAAAACACAGTAGTTTTCCAGACAGACAGTAGTTTTTTACTTGACCCTATTCCAACTATGGAATTTTTGTGTTGTGTATGTATCCTATTGACTTAAGCTTACTCTGCTTATCTATATTCTTCCATTATCTTTAGTTCTCTTTGACAGTCATCTATATCGCAGTGGAATATGTTCCAGTAACTTAATACAGTCATGCACTCCCATTGCACAGTTCTTTAAAATATCTTACCAGTATAGGCTATTCCCGGTAAAGTCAACACATTTGAAGAACGCTTTGTCAAGGAAAAAAAAATCATATTGTAGCCTCAGGCGTTTACTTTCGAAAACAATTAAAGTGTTAGCGACACACAGAGGACCTGGCATGAGTATGCACACGTGTAATGCACTTTGAATGCTATTCCTAAGCAGACATATAAGTCGCGCAGCCTACGAAAGGTTTTGGGAGAGTGGCGAAGCAGACGTAAAATGGTATCTACTGCGCAGCTACACGCCCCATATTTCCCCTCCCAACCAGTAAGAGGGGAAATGACGGAGCCCTG
>PNEQ01073567.1:54681-98033 GCA_003012365.1 Medauroidea extradentata
ATATATATATATATATATATATATATATATATATATATATATATATATATATATATATATATATATATATATATATATATATACATATATATCCTAGGCTTCCTGATTGTAGCCTTGCCAATGCGTTTCGTCCAGACGTTTAGATAGACATTTTAACCTTCCTCATCAGGGTGGAATTATAGCAGACGTATTCTGTATATTAGGCCTACTGTTCCCCTTTTTCGTGCTCCTACAGGTCAGCCATCCAAATTTTAATGATGGCGAGGACTTATATTACCAACCGTATTTTCACAGGGGTAATATTTACTTCGCCTGGACCATTACTAGCTCGCGTGACCTGTAACTCAGTTTTAAAATAATTTTGTAATGACCTAAGCTCTGTACACTGCTTGGCGACCTGGGTAGGTGGCCATCTTAAACCGACGTTTATTATTTGCAATGATACGTTTCTTAAAAATTTTTGGCAGAAATATACAAATTTGTTGATACGAAAACATAAACAAATCTTCAACAGCGCTCACTTTAACGTGAATGGACCATAGTTAGGGTATACGTTGGGAAATACTGCATATTTCACTCTTGAAACTAGCTAAAAATGTTGGCACAGTATTGATGACAATAATTTTTCGTATTTATGTATAGTTACTTACGTAATGACTGTAGTCACTGGGAAATCTCGGGAAAATTTTTCTGCTTGCTATGCTTCAACGTGCAGTGTATAAAACTGAATGTTTTGTTTCGATATTGGCTATAATTTATTGGAAGCATTGTTTTCTCCTTACGTCAACAAGCCCAGCTAGAACAGTGCCACTTTAATACAAAAGGGTAGTTTTTGTCCCAAAACTCTTCACACGTGACAATGTTTGTACAATCCAATAATACTAGGTAAAAGATACTTCAGTTTTACTACTTAAATATTTTCGTAATTTTTCATTGCATTTATCCTCTACATGTTGATTAAATTAGCGAAATATATTAGAATTTGTAACAATAATATTTACTATATTTTCAGAGCTTTCAAATAAATAAAAATTAAGTAAAGTTTGTAGCTAAATGGAATTTTCACCTTTCTCATTTCAGTACGGCTTTGTGACGCCTCTGACCTCGCTCGTGGTGGTGAAGCCAAATGAGACCGTTTCTGCCGACACAGAGAAAGGTAAGCAATAACTCACGATTCTTCTTTTATATTTTTTAACTTCTTCGGTCACCCTAGAGTTTTCTTGAAATAAAACATAAATATTGTAGAAGTTTACAGTGAAGATGACGACGAAAGAATACGAAGAATATCTATAGTATTGTGTAGTAGAGCACTTTTCATTCGAGCATTTTGAACTAATGATTTTCAACACTTATGAAATTATTTATTTTAGAATAAAATGCTTTGTTCATCCTGAGGCGTGGCTATGAAATTTGTTGTTTGTTAATGAATCTATTTCTCAATTTTGAATTCTTTTGTAGTTGCAGTAAGGGTTATTGATGTTAGTACTTGATGGTTGTATATATCAGAGACACATACTAGAATCTTTCAAAACTAGACTTTGTTCTAAGAATTGGAGTTACTAGTTTGTTCACATGTAGCTTGGTAAAGGAATGCAGCAGTGTTTTTGCAATAGGGCTTTGCCACTAAACATTAGCAAAATATTTGGGATACATACTGTATGGAAATTGTCACTTGCTGACACATTGGTGCTGGTACGAAAAGAAACTCAAGCACTGCATTATTGCATACGCCATTGCTTTATTGATGGCATATTTTCACATTTTCCACAACTATTGAAGTCAAAGGATCCAGCGGGATCCAGCGGGATCCAATTTACAGCGCCTTCTGTTCAGCCTGGTGTTATTATTATTTTTTTAATTTTTAGACTACTATTCAAGTTGTATTTCTTGCCCCGTTCAGTGCTTACATTTTGGTGTGTGTAGACATAGAAGGTTACTATTTTTTAAGTTAATTTACGAAGTGCTAGAACTAGCGGTGTTATCTGTTAGAGGTAGTCAAGGAGATCTGGAAATACAAAATAAATGTTGGCTGAATTAATTTTTATTTCTGTTCTAAGGTGACGTAGCCGGCGGTGGAGATAGCGGCGTCTTCAACAAACAATTTCTTCCAGGTGCTCTTCCTTTCTCAGGTAAGGAGGAGTTGGCCTCTGCGTCTCGAATAAGCGCAGGCAATCAACAAATATGTTACTGACTTTAAATGTCCACGAGCAACTCGGGTTTTATGCCGTTAGGCTTAGTAAGGGATGGCTTACAAAAATTAAACGATACAAACACCTTTGCTAGCATTCGAACCCATAGCCTCTCGTAACATTGGCCGGCAAGCTATCGACCACTCTACGAATGCTGAAAAGTTAAACGATGCTTATGAGCTCAGATATATTTGTCAGAGAATTGCCACATGATTTGTGCGACGATAAGTTTTCGTGTACATTTCACACCCCTCTCTCACAGCTACAATTAGTACATTAGTAGTTTTAATTTGCAGATCTTGAACTAAACTAAATGTACGAAATGCACAGTTTTATAGTAAATTTAAAACATAACGAAATATATCTTAAAATTTTATAAAATTATAGTATTAAAATATTATTATAAGTGGGTTCCATTTAATTTTCATGGCAATTTAATTAGCCAATAGACAATTCTGAGCAATGGAAGTGCATGACTGGATTTAGTATGGAGTACGTCCAAGAAACTAAATCCAGTCAAACAATTCTGAGCTGCCGTGATATCATTCAAGCTCTTCAAAAATTTTGTTTAAAAAAATAGAATTACGTACGTAATTTTTTAGACTTTCTACATAAGTGAAATGAGAGATTGTTCAAAATTCTATATTTTTAATTATTTTTGTAATGTTAGTAGTTATTTTAAGATTATTTTAAAAACATTTTTATCACATATGCATTCCTAACTTTACGAAAAATGTGATTAATGACGACGCAGTAGCTTATTTCTCTAGTTAGCAAGGGTAAAAAAATCTATTACAAACATTACTGAAACAAAAACAAATTATAATTAAATTTAGAGAAAAGTAGGATTTACACGTTCGCAGATTTCGTCACAACGAAAAAGCGGAAAATCACAATAAGCCGGTGCTCTTTCTACCAATAGACGCATTATAAGAAGTTTTTGAACCTGAGTTTGCCATTCCTTAACACCAAATTTTGTTTCTCTGTTAAGTGTAGGCTAACTACATATCTAATGTAAATATTTTTTTCTCATTTACTGTGTTGAATTTTAACTGTGAGATACATCTTTTAGTTTAAATGTAAATACCCAGTCAAATTTCATTTCTTAGTTAACATTTCATAATTAAAGGAATGGAACTAAATGTTACATATGTTACACATAAATGGATAGTTGCTAAAGGTAAAACATATCGTGCATTTAAACATAAGGGGATATGTTATTGTATTAACTGTAACATTCTTACTGAGACAGCATGTGTGTACTGTAGTGAAAGACTATGCTAGTCGCACTGTATTAATTTGTGTGCAGGAGGTGCTTTACCAGCGCGTCCCCCTAGTCAATTTGGGGCCCAAGATGTGGAGTTCTTGATAACTGAACAACCAAGTGTTTCTTTCAACAATGCAGTAACGACATGTGAGTTACTGGCAGGTTACTTCACACAGAGCTCATATTTGATAATTGTTCTATCTGTTAGACAATAAGTCACATGTATTATAGGTATATCTGGTAGTAATTTTAATAACTTTTCTTGTATCGGGCAGAGAATATAAACACACATATGCATATAAGATTGGCAAAAACGCTACACATTATCTTAGTATCAAAATGCTATAAAAATGAAGATCCGTATTTCCTCTGTAACCTGCTTCTAGTATCATTCGTACCATAGAAAAATTAAATAAATTTGCAGAATTTAAACTCCGGTCTTTAAAGTCACGCATTTTATACTGGTGGGAGCGTGAGAGTTAAAAGAGCTTACACCAAACTACATGCGTCTGATTCGTCAAGCCGAACTAAAATTCCCAATTCACAGACGTTCTTTTTACAAAAAGTAGTTTACTTACATAGCAAGCAAACTTTGGAATGACTGGTCGCCAAGAATAAAAAACTATCGAAAGAAGCACAAATCCAATGAAGAGGATTAAAAATTTAGAAACGAGTATGAAATTTTGAAAATTGTTAAATTGTAATTTTTTTGAAAAACTGTTTTAAAAAAAGGCAGTGAATTTTTAGCCTGCTGTGATGATGTTAGTAAGACATGTTAATGTCCCACACATTTGTATTGTTTTCTTGGATAATTAGTAAAATTATATTACCATATTGTTGGTTATTGAAAATTTAATATCTCATATTTAAAGGAACATTTGTCATTATGTGGAGTATAAATAAGATAGTTAGGCTTGTCTTAAGATTAGTTACAAGAGTTTATACTAGCCATTAAACATACTCTCAGATTTATATGAACGTAACCATTACGTTACATTAGTTTTGACTAACTTCTTGCATTTTTTAAATTTCTTTTTCAATGATTGTGTTCTTAAACACGTATTTGCTGTAAACCGGTCTAGAGCTGAACAATACGTGGGTAAATAAATACATTAAAATAAATATTATACCAGTTTACAGTGGACAGTGGTCACACGCGTAGTAAAGCTCCATCAACTTGGCGATTTCTTAACCCTAGCTTTACTTTCAAGACAACTTATTTTTTCTCGTGTATAACAAAGAATTTGCTCCAGAATTGCAGGAAAAGCTTGCATAATTCTGTAACTCTAACAGCAATATGGAGTTTTGTGTATCCCATTAGAATTTCGCTTTCATGAAATGAATTACTTTGCGTTACTTGGCTAGATACATGTTGTACTTGACCAATTTAGAGGAAGTGCCGTATCAAAATTTGGCAGGTTCCCTTGTAAATAATTCTAAAAAAAAAAAACTGCGTGCCTTGCAATATCTCCAAATTCGTTAAATTACCAGTACAGAATTAGAGTATTTGCTATTGTGTTTGAGATTATTAACGATAAGTATCAATATTACATTGTAATTTTATAGCTCATTACAGTCCTTTAGTGAGTATAGCACCCATAGTTCAGCCAATAATCGCACGGTACTGACCTCCTACCAGGAAATTCGTTCCAAAAAATGGTTTTGTAAGTTTAAAATTTTATAGAAAATGCTTGTCCGTATATTTACAAAAGTTTTGTATATTTAAAATAGTAATTGTACATTTTCAAATATATTCTTATAAGTTTCACAACAATTGTTTTAAGTGTCACAACATTGTTTTTGTAGCGTTTTCAATATTTTTTTTTGTAAAAGAACAAAACATTTTATAAAATGTGACGGGCCATCGAAGGTTATTTTGTTCCATATCAAACACACTTCTCGTAAAAATACATCCAACTAAGACCCACAGATGTTTGGAAAATGTAGACCACTTTAATGACCTACGAATCCTTGTTGTCGTGCCTAGACTGATAAATGTTCTGACATTAGTTTACAAACTTTTTCTTGTGAAAGTACGAATCTTTTTCTACTGTGTAGCTGGTGTAGTTTATTAGCTAGTTGGACCTATTTTAGCTTGGGGATGGTAACATCATTGTGACGTCATTACCACACCATTGAAATAAGTTCCATGTCACCGAGTGAGATGGTGCTACGGTAACACGTTAGACTTGCATTCGGGAGGACCCGGGCTCGATCCCCTGCTTCGGCCATCTTGATTACGGTTTTCCATTTTTTTCCGAAATCGTTCCAGGTGAATGCTGGGATGGTTCATTAACAAAGGCCATGGCCGACTCCTCTCCCAGCTCCTGTCATTGTAGTCAGCTATGTTGTGTCTCACCGTATCTAATGACCTCTCTGTCGACGAGACATAAAGCCTACTTACGCTACACACCTTACCTACCTAGTTCCATGTTAATGAATCATTCTTTAAGCAAAAAATGAGGTCGAAGGCAAGTGAAAGAACCTGATCCCGACCGGATAAAGGGCTCTTCGTAAGCCCAGAACCGAGTAGGAAAGACGTATTTGCAAGGGTTAGGTAATTTATCACCAACTTGTTCTCGTCGTAGGTGATTGATCATAGTCATCGCGCGATTTGTGCTCGATGGTTTGCCTAGTAGCTAGGCCTGATTATAGGGCTAGATAAATCACCCCATCACAAATCACACGAGTGCAGTAACAATTTCATCTGAAATGTGGTAGAATGTCCCCCATTATATTCTTATTAATGTGGTGCTAGAGAAAAATACTGTCTACTAACTTCTTCATGTACTTTTATTACAGACATAACGAACATTAGATAGTTTACACATCATCATCCTTTTTTTTTTTACACACGTTCTCAGAGTCGTACACAAAAACAAAACAAACTTTAGAGCAATGCTGCCAACTTTCACAATACAGAATTACCATAAGTACACCACAACCACAACAACAACAACAACAAAATTGATCTACCTAACATTCTCCCCCAATTTTGCATTACCTAGACCCTCTATACATCTGATGAATTTACTGTTGGGTAGAGCTTTCGTCAAACAATCGGCATATTGCTGAGAGGTTTCAACATAGTATATATAATTTCAAAACTTTAATTTTCATCAACAAATATTTCATAAAATGGAACTTTACAGAAATGTGCTTCGACCTCTTTGTTTAAAAGGCGTTGAACGTCGTGATACAGGACTGGTTGTCCTCATATATAATAATATAAATTTATGGAAGATGAAGAATCTTATTCATGAGGTTTCGAACATACAAACATTCATTGGCTGCATTTGCAAGGACAACACATTCAGCCTCAGTGCTAGAAAGGCTGACACAATTTGCTTCTCGCACCTCCAACAATCATTATAACCGAAAACCTTAACAAAATAGCCAGATATACTCTTTCGATCATTGGTATCATTGGCAAAATCCGCGTCAACATAGGAATCTACAACATTATTACTATCATATTTACAATTACAAAGACAGTAATCGTTTGCCTTAGTAATGTACCTTAGCACACATTTTATAAGCCTAAAATGAACCTCATTATAGCAACTTTGAATTTTACCAAAATATGTAATGACAATCATATGTCTGGTCGACTTCCTAGCATAACATACATGAGAGGACCTAGTAATTCTTCATATGGTAGTTCTACCTTAAATTCAGCAGTTGGATTCAGATTCAACTTCAATTCCAAAGGGGTATTTGAGGTTTTACTATTGTGCATGTTAAACCTTTGTAGAAGTTTATCAATTAATTTATTTTAACCTATTCGTATTAGGCTCTTTTCAGCAGTGATTTTCAAACCCAAGAAGATAAATATCCCTGTACTGTTATGCATCTCCCTCATTTCGAATTCTTTCTTTAATTCCTCTTTAAGACAACTTATTATTGACTCACTGTCATAGAGACTCAACAGATTATCTACATACACTATAACATACAAATTATCTTGCATAAAGAAACATGGATCTACCACATTTCTCTCGAAATGCAGATGCATTAGTGCATTTTTTGCCTGTTGCACCAACATTGCGAAGACTCTTTGAGATCGTACAAAGATTTCAACAACTTACATACAAGGTTCTTACTTGGTCCTCCATCGTCACAACTGGTACCGTCACGTAAACAGGTTGTTTTAACTCACCATACAAAATACACACTTAACATCTATTTGGTCGATGCACCAATCTTTCTGGACCGCAATGGAGAGTAGACTTCTAAGAGATGCAAGGCGAGCAACTGGTGTATATACTTCTTCCGCCTTTGAGTATTGGAAGCATCCTCTTGTAACAAGTCTTGCCTTCTTTATTTTCTTACCCATGATCTTCTTTTCTGTGAAATCCCATTTCGAGTCGATGATGTTACATTCTAATGGCTCTGGAACTAATTTCCATGCATTATTTTTCTCTAGGGTGTCGAGTTACTCCTCTATGGATGCCTGCCATCCAGTTTCCAATAATTCTTTAAATGTCTTAGGCAATTCTGATGGTAGGAGACCTGCTGAAAAGGCAGCTACCAAACTTGTGTCAAAATATTGTAACCTTTCCGGGGGTCTGACTATTCGATGACTCCTTGGCACATTGACATGAACCATTTATCCTCTTCAGGGAATCCGAAGAAGTCATCCTCAGGTTCTTCTTCAGTAGTAGAATTATCATCGTTTCCTCCAAAGCAATTATGAACTGGCATTTCTGATGTCTGGTGTTCATTCACCACACGACAAGGCTCTAGAACTTCCCTAGACTTAACACTGCGAGCTGTAATGATTCTTCCCTTGCTGTCGTCCCACAACCTATACCTGTAACTAATGTAACCCATTATTTTAATGGCCTTGATTGCGGGTAAAATTTTTTATTGACGCCTTCCTTTGAAATTTGGGCATAGGCTATTGACCCAAATACTCTTATCTTGCTTATATCACTGTAGCCATACCAAATGTCAGCAGGACTTCCTTCCTTCTACATCGATGTGGATGTTCTGTTCAATGTGTACGTTGCAGCATAAATGGATTCTCCTCAAAATTTATTTTCTAATTTAGAATTCAATAAAATACATCTAACAGAATCTGATAGAGTTCTGTTAAAACATTCATTTACGCCATTTAGCTCAGGATTTCTAGGGGCAGTATATTCCACCTGAATACCCTTCGACTTGCAAAAGCCAATAGACTGCCCAGAACTATATTCACCTCCATTGTCACAACGAAACCCCGATTTTCTGGTCTCAAACCTAGCCGTCACCACTGCTTCGTACTCTTTGAACTCCTCTAGAACTTCTGACTTGTAAGGAAGCAGATAAACCATAGAAAAACGGGGAAAAAAATCTGTGAATGTCATAATCATAGGCCGTGGGATTGATGGGTACAATTACATATGAAGAAACAACTTCGAGAATTCTGATAGGGTTTCTTCTCTGGAGGCAGGTTTTTAAAGCTTTTCCTTGTTTGTTTGCCTTTAACACAAATGTCGCAAGAACTCTTCGGGGAAAAATACGATCAATGAGACATTCTTCTGTGCACAAGATATGCTTCACTAGTCAATAAAGCAACATTCTCATCAATTTTGAATTTGATCACATAGAAATTACCTATCAAACTCCCGGATGCCACAACTTCAGTGTTCTCATTAAAAACTTTTACCTCTGCATTTTCGAATATTACTCTAAAACCGTTACTCTCAATTCTCTAAACCGACAGCAGTTTATAAATCAAGTTATCACATACTAAATCGTCCGTAATGTTGGCAGGCTTATCTTTTTGAGTAACTAGTTGTAAGGTCCCACTTTTCTGTGCTTTGAGGTGAATACCACTTTCAGCTACTCCTATATTTAGATTCACTTCCTGTGTGTTCCTTAAAAGCTCTTCATATTTCTTGTTTTTTTAACACTCACAAACAGATTAAAATAACCTCATGACAAATTTCTTGCATAAAGGCTTAACAGTTTCCTTTTGCATACTACGAATAACATTTGTCATTAAACTTTCATGTTCTCTATATTTGAATGTGACTAAAACGTCCCGACATATAAGGATATATTAAAATATATGATAAGTATTGTGTGCTCGTATTCTCACAGTGGTCTCAGTGCACAACCTGACGTGGCTCGAAGACGTAAGCAACGCCTCTCACATCACCTTGCAACCAGACACCTCCAGAGATCCTGAGACACTCCTGTTGGGATTGAACCAGGTGAGTTAACTCCACATATTAGCAACTGCATTCAACCACTTATAGTTATTTCACGAATTGTATATCAACCACAGTTACTTGAGAAATTAAAGGTGAAGTTGGTTGCTTGATATGTACACAACTTGTGTTGCAAGGCAGGACGAACCACCACGGTTTGAATCCTGTGTTCGAGAATTATACCCGAACAATCTTTTTTTACACTCTGATTGTGATGTTACCAACATTTAAGCTCCAAGTTATTTATGCGCTTAGTAGTTACTACGTTTACCAACTATGTTAGTTCTTCTTTTTCTTGAGTTATGTTCAGCATTATTAATTAAATTTTATGTTCCAATATTTACATGTATAACTCAATAATGAACTACATAGAGAAAGTATCCTTCCACCTTTGAAATTATTGTGTAAATTGTTGGGACATTTTATCATCGATACTATGAAGCATGTCGGGGTACAGATAAAAAAAGTGTGTTAGTCTAAGTAAATGAAGAAACGTAATTCATACATAAAAGGCGCTTAGTGTTCCCATATTTTTATGACCATATACCTTTCTAACATTGCAGTATGGAAATTTTTTGAGCATTGTTGCCCAGCAGTATGCTATATTTTGTTCATTTTTTATTTCATATATCATATCAAACACATTACCTGGTAAAAACATTAATCTTAGTTACTTTAATAGACGAATTATACATGAGATTTAATCACTTGTCAATCGTCTCTATCATGGCAAGGACTCAATACAGTACAGGGCTACAGTTGAGAGCTTCGGTGCGTCCAGATTACATTTTGACAAGGTATTTTTTTTCTTCAGAAAACTGTACGTATCGAAAAACGAGTGCAAATTGTTTAGAACTCAATCAAAAATGTTAAGATTTAATTGTCAAATGGGGATTAAGAAAAAGTTTTACTTTGATGAGAATTTTGTGTAATGAAAATGTGACTCAAGGGAAGCTACGTGAACTTAGCCATTCGAATAAAACATAGAGAAGTAACTTTCTAACACAATTTAAGCATTTAAGCAAGGTTTTCGGGTACGGCCATACTGAAAGCGTCAACGAACGACATCAATATTTTAATTTTGGCCAAATAATACTTTTTAAGTTTGTAAACACTTGATCTTCCCGTTATTTAAAGTAAAAGATTGTTAAGACTTCTGTGATGGGGCTGAAATACTTTATGTTTAGTATTCAATTAAACTTATTTAGATGGTTAACTCATCCGTGCGTGATCAGACCAGGTGAAAAGTTATTTAACTTATTAATTGCATATTATCCATAGTGGAAGACTTTTCAAGAGGTACTTCCTATATTGCTACATTAATTGTACTGCTACATGGTAAGTCCGCCAAGTTGAAAAGGTGTCAGTTATAGTATTTTAAAGGTGGCTGTGACGTGTCTCTTGTGTCTGTGTTGCAGACAGATGAAGTGTTCAACCCGTGTAGTTCACCCGAGGGACCAGGACATTGTAGATACCTGCCTCACTGCGCGCTGAGTACCTTCGCAGACAACATCTCCCAGTATAATTCCTTCTTCTGCAGAATAAATGAGTGAGTATAACAAACTGTAATTGTCGCTACAGCTACCCAGGATTATGATGGTATCAACGCAGTGTGACTGAAATTGCTCATAAATAAGTAACAGTTGTTTCAGAACCGCATCTCCTTTCTAGCCTCCATTCCGATTTCAGGAATGTTAGTTTTTATTTCTTTGACAAACAATGTAACCAGCCAATACATTTTACGTGCTCAAGGGCTCTTTTGAAATAACGTATAATTGTGGTAATTGTAAGCTTAAATTTTAACTTCGCAATTTATTTGATCACAATATTGTGACTGAAATTTTTTTGGATATTATTAGTTGTTCCTAAATGATTTCTAACATGAAGGTCTATTATGAACAGTGCCATTTTAATGGACATGAGTCATAGCAAGTAAAACGTTGTTGAAATTCAGAAAACCACGACTAAACGAAAAGAATAATTAGTAGTAGTTGTCAACATATTTATAACGTTCATGCAATTACGGAAATAAATTTTAGGAAAAGAAACGCACATATTGGTCTTGTTGTATAGCTTTCTATGACTCACCAAATTTATCTCACAATGACATACGTTTATAAAAATAGTTCAGTTCATAGCATGCCACCTGTTTGTTGAAAATATGATACTTTGATTATTAACATTGATATAATGAACTCAGTTGTTGTCCATAGTTGGATTTTATGTCATGCATTTCCAGATCTTTACGACCACGGATTTTACTGGCGGCGCGTGGTAAAGAGTTCAAAGGGCAAGCTAGTGTTTTTATGATCGTACGTTTGAACTTCCTTGTTTACCTGCGAGCTTCTTAAACGTTTTTCTGTAGCAGATTTAACGCAACGATTACGATGAGTGCCTCTGAACAAAATATAGTTGGCTGCATTACATTTGATTTGATACAGCTTCGCTGCAGTAACTGTTTACTTCAGCTTACATGAAGACGGTACCGTAAAAGTACAAAACTTGCTTACATTGCAACTGTTCACAACACATACTTGCTATTTAAGCAGTCGAAATAGCTCTTTGGAATAATGTTTGCTTCGTTTGGTATTCTACCATCCCCTGATCACTGGAATATTTAATTAGACACACACATACACACACACACCTATACATATATCTATCTACAACAATAAGTATTGGCAAACAGTGCAATTAAACGCTGTAGTTTTCTTGTTCCTCTAGTACTGGTTGTCTGAAATCAGAATTTGGTGACAAATTTATCCTGCGTATTGCAGATGTAGTAAAAGCTAATCTACCAACTAACTTACCAGAGACAATTGGAGATTAGGAACTGAAATTGCGCAATTTTTAACGCTTGACGAGAAATCTAGCATTTCATGTTTGCATGCAGTGCTTGCGAACATCAGTAATTGTCAGTTTTATTAAAAATATTACAATTTTAGTAATTATTTGTTTAACTTAATGTCACATTTATACTTTAATAAAACCTTGTAATGCTTGTTTCATGCAGTGTTTGTGTAATAGTATGGTAATATTCATAATTAATATTTGTTCAGTGACGTTAATAGTTTCTAACCACGTACCGTAAACCGGGGTTACTTTGACCTTTTCCGGGGTTACTTTGGCCACTCAAAATATTAGTTTTTGGGTTTTCTAGTAACTAAACAGAAAATCTGAGCCGAGTATTTTAAGAATTTTCTTTCATCCGTGTATTTAATATTTGAAATTTTCGTCACTAAACGACATAAAAACCAAAATTTTGAGTGGTCAAAGTTACCCCACAAAGTCAAAGTAATCCCGGTTTATGGTACCAATTGTAAACCAGCCTGAGGCTGAATCCGTACGTTATAAAATAAATTAAAATATATAATGAAATAGTACTCAGTATGCCACTCTAAGATAAAGTAAAACTTGTTGGGGAAATATATTTGACAGGAAGAGGGATGCTGTAAGGGGAAGGCAAATAACACAGAAACTAATATGTAAAGTAAACTTAAACAAGTAGTTGTATGAGATGAGAAAATACTAATATTATACTGTTTATTAATGGTGTGCAAATAGAGTAGATCCTTGGATTGCCTAATGTAGCAGCAGGGTTGGCACAACATGCTGTAATTGTATGTACTGTTCTCTGAGGAACTTCGTACACTATTTTTATGGCTATCAAAGATATGTACACTGCAAATATATGTAAAACAAAGTTATAAAAAAAGCTAATATCAAACACTTCCCACTAGGATCGTTAGCAAAAAGTGTTTCCAATAATCAGATAGTGTGATCGGTATTGTTATATAGGGTATTTGATACCACTTCTAATATTGCACGCTAAATGTCGGAGCTATTGGTGATACATTTTGGAAAGCTACCCAGAACCTTATGTGACCGGAAAACCCCACCATAAAGGTGGAGGAGGAGGGGGCTGGTGTGCTATACTAGTTTAAAATCGTCATAATGGTAATCACAAAAATCGTTCACCACCCGACGTCCAGTTCATCAAACCCATTCATTTTTCCTCAATATCTTCCTAAACTTTGCAATTCCCTCCATCGTTTCCAAATCTTAACTACATATTTTTGTTTCAGTTATGCTGGTGTTTGTTGCCCTGATGCGGTGAAGCCAATTCCTGCAGGTAACTGAATACAACACCCATGAGAAGAAATAGTACACCATTTCAATTAGAATTTATAGAAAATTGTCTGACTTCGAAGCTTCATTAACGTGTTCATAATAACACACATCTTTTATAAATGCAATTTTTCACTCTCTTGTAAGTCGTGTAATTTTACATTATACTTGTTGAATAAATGTGGTTGGTAAGATATTGGTTTTAAATTACTTAAAATTTACCTCGATTTTATTAAGATTCCTGAAGCGATTTCAAGAGCGAGGTTTCAAGAGCTTGTGAGAGATGATGTGAGGTGAGTATGGAGCAGCGCTGGAATTAAGGCGTGAGGAAACGGGAGATGTCCGAGGAGAGACGTCAACCAACGGCATTGTCCGGCATGACCTCGCCGGGAATAGAATCCAAATCGAATTGGCAGAAGCCCATAGGCCTACCACGGCTCCCACTTAACTAAGCCGGGCTTACTAACACTGTCGTTGTATTGTAAATGTATTATACATGCCTTCCTATATACCACTCAGAACACGTTTTTCCTTAACAGTTTTTTTAGCGAAATATTCAATTTTATATCTTTTCACTTATGGCTAGGAAATAATGGCTTTTTTTGTTAACAAATTTCAAACATTGCCTCATCATACATGTGTTTGCTTAGTGTAATGATTACCCCACAACTAAACTCTGGAAAATTCGTTACTAAAGGTAGAATTTCCTATTATATTATTTTAACAAAATTCCGTTTTTAACCCCCGACCGAAAAGGAGAGGTATAATAAATTTGACCGCTAGTCTGTGTTGTGTCTGTCTACGGCTTCGTAGCTCCCAAAAGGTGAACCGATTTCAATGCTTCTTTTTGTAATTCAAGGCTAGTTTCATGGGAATGGTTCTTAACTTCACTTTATGAAAAGCATGAAAAGCTGTTCAGCTGTCCAAAAGTTATGAGCGCTTATCCAAATTTGGGTGAGAATTCTATGTACAGTACATTTAATGGAATAGTTGTTATACTGTTATATTTTACTTCTCATTAGTGTAGCGAAAGGGAAAAAATCAGAGCTTTTAGTGTAAAAAGGAGCAATACAGTACACGTTCGCAAATCTGATGGTCCTATAAGGACGTTGTTACCTTGATCTGATGCTGCACACGTTCGTGTAGTGTCTATAATTTAGCAGTCGTTCCTTGCAACCACGTGTTCAGCGCGTACTGAAATCATACCAAATATTAAATACATATCTTCCACAAATAAAATAACAGGGTCATCGCTTGACGTCTCGTTTTAAAAACAATTTCTACAAAAAAAACTGAACGATAGTTTAGTACTCCACGTCCTAGAGGCGATGAGGTGTTTGTCGGACGTGTTAAGAGTCTGTGGCATTCACAATTTTCCTCTCTTTCTATTTTGCAAAAACCCTTGTCATACAGTCTTCTATAATTCTCTTTGGAACATTAATGGCGTCACTGTTGTTAAGCAAAATGTTTTAAAATGATTTTGACATTTGTGTAGTTGATAAATTGTAATAATTTTTATTCAAATGACATACATTTAGTTATTAAATTTATTTGGTAACTGTGAACTTTGAATTTTAGTAATCAACAAAATGTCTGCTTATACTTTAAGCATTATTAAAATATTTATGTACTAATTTCACCAAACATTTGAAGTTGGTAAATACATCTGGTTATGAATATTGAGGTTATAAATATTGAATTTATGCTTTGTGAACTTATAAATCTCTCTTGATAATTGCTCAATAAATGTTTTAGTTCCTTGGAACTAAATTGCATGTGCAGGTTGGTGTACGAACGAGCAACTTGTGTTCGATTTATCGAATTCACCATGCACTACTCTAGGTGCGATGTTTTTTTTCTGTGAGAATTTCCGTCTCCTTCCTTCTTCTACTTGCAAAATGGCGTGATAACTTAAGATTTTTACTCCTTGCTTCTTTATCCTCGTTATAAGGTGACTTCCTTTGTCTTTCACCGCTTTGGCGGTTCCAGTGCGTGGTTTATATGTGTGTTTCGTTTATGGCTATGGAGAGGCCTGTGAGCCTATAACCCCGGCATGTGACACCATACGCCTGCATCAAACAAGTGGGATACATGCTCAGTATTCAATCTAAATTCTCGAAATCATTTAATGACTGACCTTCGAGTAATGTTGGTGAATTCAGGCAACCAAATTAAGTTATAAACGTAATGTAGTTCTGGACTAAAAAAAAAAAAAAAAAAAAAAAGGAAATCTTATCTAAGTGTTTGTTTTATTTTCATTTTTTTGTTCTCCACCACAATCTGATCTAATTCTTAAACACATATTTTACTCAGCTTCTAACTGCCTCACATAGTCGATCAAATTCTCTGATGCTTCACTCTTGCTCTTCAACAGAAACACTACAACAAAATGTGTATGATCGTCCATTATAGTTTAATGATATATTTCTCCTTCTAGAGTGGGAGTTTGCACAGGACCTCCTATGTCGGTATGAAAAATTTAACCTCTTTAACTTGATCTCGGCAGTTGTACCTCCTGATATATTAATCTCATCGATTTACCTTCATTACACGCTCCACACGATTCTCTCTTGCATAGCAAACCCAATTTACGATGGCACTCCTTTCCAGCATGACCTAACGTATGCAATAACTGGGGCTAGGAATATTTCGGGAGTTCAACGCCCAACATGCTAGAATCCATTATCCTGTATATACCGAAGCCCGAACATTTGTCCATTACCTGCAACTCATTCAGACATCAGACAATGAACGAAAAGACGGGGCTTGAGTATGCAGTATGCATGGGACATTGGATTCTAGCATGCAGGTCATTGAACTCACGAATTTTTCTTAGTTCTAGCCATAACAAATCAGCCACGGTATGACATGAATTCTCGGATGACAATTCAAATACAGCAAAATACAAATTGCCTACTTGTTTACATGACATACGAAAACCCCTTTCTTTATTTTAAACTATGTAACCATTCTGTGATAAAAATACGCTGTTGTCTGTTTCAATTATTTATCTCACAGACAACAAATTATATGATGAACATGGCACTATTAAAGCTGATACCTATACAAACCTATCATCATACAATAGTTCAAATCATCCTTGCTGGTTGCATGCTAAAGTTTCACCATTCGCAATACGAATAGACACAGGATTTTGCAACGTTTGAAAAAGTTGTGAGTTGTAAGATTTTCAGGTCGTCAAGTTGAGAATGCCTGACTATTGAAAGGAGCGATTGAACTCTTTAAACAACTGGCGATTCCCGTGCCGTCAGTGTGCCTTGATATACTTAGTCCTACATGTTCAGAAACAATGACGCGAAATACATTTTTGCACATCACAAGCAAAGTACATATTAAAGCCAACGAAATCCTGAATATTTACGGACATAGGACTTTACGCACAGTTGGTAACTGAGGAAATGCAAACTTTTTTTAAACCAATGCATTTAGAGGGCTCTCGTTATCTTTTTGACAATATAATACAATTAGTATTTTTTTTGTGTGGGAATTAGTGCAGCCTATCAGAGCTATTGATTTCGTTTCTGGTGGGTATATATTCCGAGCTGGTTAGCCCTAGAAAATGAGTATTTTACGATTTCAGCACCGATGGTGACTGCGTTGAAGTAGATAACAAAGAATGTTCAATACTTATGTCTTGGGAGAAAAAAATTGGTTCCTTGTGCGGCTCGGATCGGGAAACATCGCCAGTATACATGCTGCCGTTCCTCACGAACACCTTTCTTCTCAGACCACTCCACCGCCTAATTCCTGTCTCCTGTGATAACCTAACCGAGACTTTAGGAAACTAAGTCAAATCACCAAGGTGTACTTTAGTTAAAATATGTACCAATGTTATGGTACTGTGTATTATAAACCTACCCAAGTACAACATAATTATACAGCGTATTATAAACTTAACCAATTGCATTGTGAATGATACAGTGTGCCATATACTTATTTAACTGTACCATAATTATGGTGCAGTGTATCAAATCTGCTCATTTATACTATGATACAGCATGCCATATATATCTGTTTGCACCATAATTACAATATATTGTAACAGAATTTTAACACATACTAGAATTATGATTTAATGTACTAGAATTCTGGTACGCATAATAGAAACGTACCAGATAATTACTGAACCTACCTTACGACTTGAGGGTGTTCAAATGCGATAAAATCATAATTTTATATTTATACTAGCTGCCCGGCTGCGGCTTTGCCCGCGTGAAATTTTGTAATGTAAACAGTAACTCTAGATAAAACCCAGAAGCCTAGAAGCTATCATGCTCCCATCTCTGCTATCACCTCTATGATATGGGCACTTTTAAAATAATTGCAGCACAAAGAGTTCTAAATTATGTTTTTAAAGTACAACATAACCAATCACTCATGTTCATAACATATTAAGGTTGCTTTGTTTAAAAAATGAATATTATGTAATTTTTGTTCCATTGGTTATACGCTGGAACAATGTTGTAAAGCCAACTGTTGGATAATAGATTGTTCCCAGTATGTTGGTCCAAAGTTGGATAACCCACATTACGCCAACCATAAAAATATTTTGTGTGTAGGTTGGCTGAGCGGTGGTAACAAGTAGGTAGTCATACTGTTGGTTTTAGATATGTAATTTTACATTGAGCCAACATTGCTCAAACAACACACATGTTTGTAACGGTTAGGTGAAAGCCGTTTTCAGTAAATTTGGTTCTACGTTGTATAACCCACATTATGCCAATCACGGAAAGTCTTTTGTTTGGAAGTTGGCTGACGTGTTGTCTGCCCCAGTAACATAAATTGTGTTTCTTTCTTAAAAAAAAAAAAAAAATCCCATTAGACTAAAAAATGCAAGACAATATTAAAGACAGTAATTTTTTTTTTTTAAATTTTAATTTCTTGGTTAATTGTTACGTACCAGTTGGTAAATACAGTGTTGGCAGTAGGTATGCATCTTTGCGTTGGGTTAACACAGCGTAACCCACAGTAGGTCGACCACTAAAATGATTTGGTATGTAGGTTGGCTGAACATTGGCATTGTTAGAAAATATATCATTAGCAAAATATACATCTTTCTTTGTTATTGTAAGTTCAGCTATAAAATAAATATTGGTCTTTCATACATCGTTTATCAACATGTGGCAGCATAGAGCATTTGGTAAGGCTATGAATTACTAGTAAATGGTAGGACATTTTTTTATTGATTTTAATAATGTTCTGTAACCCACAAGAGCACTGAAAATAAAAAAGTTATGAATATTGTACTTAATTTAACTTTTGTAGAGTCAGTTTTGTGTGTATTTTTGTAGAGAAATGTCCCAACGTTGGTCAATATGGTTGGCATTACTTATGTTACACACACAATTTCAACAAACCAGTGATATTGGGCCAATGTAGGAAATTACTGAGAATCCAACCAAAAATCAATGTTGGACCCCTACGCTGTTTCACGCAGCACGCAAACGTTGGGCCAACGTTGGTCCAACCAAACGTTGCTACTAGGGGTGACGTAGGCGCATGACAAGTTGCCTAACTACAGGCGTTTAGTAGTTTAGATCTACTGAGTCAGAAACATACTGGATACGGCTGGGGTTCATTCTTAAGGAGACTGTCTCGCAACGCCCCGAGGAGGGTGGTCACTTGTTTGATATGTGAAAAGCCACCGAGTTTAATAGACTGTATTGGCGCTTGCTCGAGAGGGCCGAAAGAGAGGAATACACGTGTGTTTGCGAACAAATGTTTAGATTCTCTTCCGCGGAAAGGAATTTAACAATTGGTGTAACTGTAATAATACATTATAATATAAGGAAGTTCGTAAGACAATGGGTATAAATGATGATAAAATATGTATTTAGGTATTAACTAGAATTCTGTAAACATACAAAGTGAAAACAGTTTTATTCTATTAATTTATACATTACAAGGTGTAAATAACTATATGAAAGGATATTGTAATCAAAACTCTTATGTAGTGACACGATTCTGTCGCGAAAATATTTTTGCCCCACTTTGTTTCAGTGCCTCGCGTGCACAACGACAACTCTGCTTCAAGGTTATTGGCAGAATGTCTCTGTTCAGACACACCTCTCATTTGACTGCACCAATCAGAATAATACTACTGTGACTTCGTACGTCTATAATTTGTCAAAGCAAGTGACAGTAAATTCATCCAATCAAAGACGGCGTAGCAGAGCTGCAGATGTGGCACATAATGAATTGAAACCAAATGTTGCAAAAATCTTTTCACCATCAAATCGTGGCTCTATCTATGAGTGCTCTGCACTATGTATTATTTAATCACGGAAGTGTATTGTTTGACAGTTGGTTTTGAAAGTACACCTACGTCAGTGCAGGCCTCGTGATCGACATCACGTGACTATTTCTAAGAAATTGTGTGCGGCTGTGCTCGAGGATGAGACTTTTAGGAGATGTGCACTAATAGACGGCTTGGCCAGTAGCATTTGCGCACTGAATCGTGGGCAGTAGCAGCTGATTTTGCACAAACGGCGCCGGAAAACGTATATGATTACATGGGTTGACGAGTTTCTATTGAGTAATTAAAACTTTTAATACACTCTAAGTCGAAAAATTACCGTTTCTTAGTATACGGCAACTACAGGCGTTTTGAAATACGTATGTCATAGATCGTATTGCTAAATATACAACGATGAAGCTAAATCTATTGTATCACTGTTAACAAGAGACGATAATTTGGCTGCATATTTCTTATGATAAACACACACAATTATTATACCAAACAGTATTTCCAGTAGGCCAAGGTTGATTGTTATTGTCTTCTGTAATAAACGCAACAAATCAATAGAAACATTGTCTAAAAATGAGCAGACCTACAATGAACCTTATACCGACAGGCCGTCACTATGCAAGTTTCCATACAACGAGAATTTTGCTTCATTAGTCTACACTTAGAAATAATTAATTAATGTCTTAACAAATTGTTGACATATTAACCACTTCTCTAAAACAAATGTAATACCCGGCAATTAATGTTGGCATGTAAAACTACAGTAAAACGAAGTAGGCCTATATGCATATGGGAGCATGGATAACAGTATATATAAAAAACTCCAACTATATAATTTGGTGATAGATAGCACCAGTGTCACTGAACTGTAACACTTCTTAATCTTAAACGTTCTGGAGAAATTCGCATGAATAATGTTATTAATACACATTTCCGAGAAATTAACAAAAATCTCAGGCCTATCTTTATCAAGGATACCTAATTTATTTTAGGCAAATGTACAGTATGTACTCACACGAACGTACGACCAGTACATAAACACTGTATTACCTAGTCAATCAAACGTAATATCAACAAACTACACTATTTATTTTCATTTTAAAAACTAATTTTTCCCAAATTGTCGTAGATTAATTCTGCATGGTAAAACCTCAAATTCGTCTCACAGTTACCTCAACAAGGAGGCTATATATATATATATATATATGTTTGTGTGTATATATATATATATATATATATATATATATATATATATATATATATATATATATATATATATATATATATATATATATATATATATATATATATATATATATATATATATATATATATATATATATATATATATATATATATAAAGCACGAAACCACGGTATTGTATAATCTAACAATGTCTCTATTTAAATATGATCGTATGTGACTTTGGAATGTTATTTATTATTTATTCACAAGTGGTAACATAAACCACTAGGTAGGCCTACATACATGCGCATTGACTTACAGTAATAATCTGGGAGGACAGAAACGTAAAATTAAAAGCATTCATTGACTCCTACAAATATGTGATTCTAACATAATGCAACTATTAATTTCGTAAGCAGGCCTACGGTTTCATTAAAATCCTTGAATTTGTTAAACAATATATAAACTTACTTGTAAGCCTATTCCCATGCGAGGCTAAAAGAAGTAGGCCTAGGCCCACAAATTACCTTGTGATAGTAAGTGATTTGCACTATACACTGTTTTAGAAATCTAACGAATCGCCAAAAAAACTGTGCGCACTTGTTTAAGTTAATAAATACATAACAAAACAGACAAATAAAATACAGCGAGCATGAAAGCCAAGTGACGGACTTTCCGATGCGATTATTTATATTTTAAAATCATGGGACATTATGAAACTTTGTATTCCTTCAAAGAACAGTTGTTAGTCCTACTATAACACGTTAAATATATAGCAATGTATAAATCGTGTAACAAACATGCTAGTGCATTGAGCCTTATGGCAAACGAGCGATTGAATGTGCTAAAAAAGCTGATTCTCTCAGCACGCAACCTGTTTTGACGTCACGGGCCAAGCCGTTCATTGGACCCGTATCCCCTCCAGGGTGAAGGAGCAGTAATGGGATTGGTAAAACCCGAGAGCCAACTTGGGGTGCGGTGGAAAGACAGACTCTCTCGGACTGCAATGAAGAATGCACGTTTCATTGGTCAGTGGACCAACAGTTTAATTAGCATTTAAAGACAAGGGGCCTGTAATAGTTATTTTTATATATTCGTTGAGTATGTAAAATGTTACGTGTAGTAGTTTTCAATAATAACCGAATCTACGGAGCGACACGCGTGGTGTCATTTTCAAGATTTAACTCAGTAAACACAGCCTCAACATGCCTCTCCAGTTGGGATGCAACACTATCTCTTTTTGTAATATTCACAAGTAAAAACACGTCAACAATTACACTTATGAATAAAATTTAAGGTTTTTACATTGAAAAATCAGTTTTGTTAATGAATTTTCTTAAAAAATAATATGCGTCCAACAAGTTAGGGTACAGCAAGTCTGGATTGCAACATGAGCTAAATGTGATAGCTAAATGTGATAACTAAACGTGATGAAGCCTGTATCGATTAAGAAGACGAGACATTAAAAATTGTCTTGCAAGAATGGTTCCATTCTGTTTAGCAATAACGGAGTAAGGTTTTCTTACCATGAAAGTATCCTGCAGTGCTCTTTTACAGCCACTATTATAGAACTATTAACAGCTCGTTTTACTGCATCAACTCCTGGCATGTTATTATGGGAGCTAGTGGAAGCTGTGTATTCTTACACGGAGGTGAGTCGGCGCTACAGGGAACTGCCTTGGGGTTTTCCAGCGCCGACGTCACAGTCAGGGCCGCTATAAGAGCGGCGGATGAACGGCGTGTAGTTCAGTATCGTCGGCGAGATGACGGCCACTAGCTTGTGTCTGGCACTGCTGCTGGGAGTCGTCACGGCGCTGAAGGATGAGGACGCCCCTGTGACCACGCTGGCCTCGTCTCCCAGTTCTACGACCCTGGTGACCTCCGATCCCACGCCTACATCTTCCTACCACAGGGTAGGTACACTCACCTCGCTCTGCTTGTGTCCTGTGTTGCCATGCTTCACTTCTTTCTCCTCGTCTACCTGTCGTTCGCCTCTAGTGACCGCTGACTGGGCCCGGAGCGTTTATTGCAAAATCTCCGGCAGTATTCGCTTAGTAACGATGAACGAAATAAACACGTACCGAAAGTACTGAACACGAACCAGACACCGGACTAAACTCTCGTTCGCATAATTAATTTAACATCAATTGGCAAAGAACAAACTATAGTGTTTCAGTATTAAAATTAAAATGTTTGTATTGTTTTGTGTACTAGAACATTTTTAAATGTTACCATAGACGGTGACTTTGGGACACAGTCAAATGTGAGTGAATATTTAACGTACATGAGTTTCTCTGTACAGGGATACAATATACGCGAAAATTATTATTTTTTATATTCCAAAGTCAACCTCGTAGCATGTAACTGCCAAAGTTATGAGCTGCAGTGCAATTAAATTTTCTTAATTGGCCTACATCCTTGTTGCAAAGATAAAAATGTTGTCTTCTGAAACAGAAAAATTCGATTATACAGTTTCCATTAACTTTCTGAGAAAGTGTATAGAATAAACGATAACACCTACCCACATGGAATATTTAAGGGAGCGGTCTACCGCAATTTTCATCATCATTATTTTATTTTGTATTTGTACCAGATATTTTTTATCTTGTTTTAGACACAAAATGTGACTAAATTTGGCTCTTATGAATTTCTTTCATCTCTCATAGTTTTCACGTAATGGCTTGTTAAAGTCATATTTTGCATGTTTCCGTTTTAACGACTACACTAAAACCAACTGATATACCAAACTCAAAAAAATCACAGTGGGTAAGGTCATTGCAGGCTACAATGAAATGCTCATAAAATTAAAGAATAAACATTATTTGTATTTTTAAAAAAATCATTGAACTTTTCAATTTTTATTTACAGTTTCAGCAATTTTTTAAAATTCAAATAATTTTATTCTTAAATGTCACTACGCAGTGTCATCACTATTACCACAAAATTCAACCAGTGCTAACTCAGATTGCACACTTCGTACACAACTTTATCTCCTTTGAGTTGCGTACTGACAAACATTCTTCTCTATGGACAAATAGCTGCAGAGTGTTAAGTTCAAACCCTCGAATCATGTCTCTGGACTATACGGTCAGATATGGTTATCTGAGGTTTTTCATTTACCCGTCAGTTTGTATACAGTTACAAATGTCCGGTGATTTCTTCGAATACCGCAAATGTGTACTTACAACAGAGATATCCGATGTACAGTTTTCGAAAATGGACACCGGGTGTAAATTACGCACGGCAAGTTCAGCGTTTTGGAAACACAACTATTGAAAAAAATATCACTGAAAATATTACAAATATGATACGAATAGTTTTAAAGTATTGTATAAAGTAAAGTAGTAAAGTACTGTATAGTTATTAAAATATGATGTATTAGAGGTACAGTTTTCTGTGGCATTTGTCAAAATGTGCATTCATAAACGTTTGAACATATTATTATGATACTAACCATGAAAGATTTTTTGCTATAAGTTTTTACGTTATGAAAAATAATTTCTCTTTAGCACGTATTTTGCAACACCGTGCGGTAATTGAAAATTCCACTAAAGTGAAGTCATAATAACTGAAAAAATGCAACACATCGAAAACATAATATATGGGATTCCGCAAAACTTCTCAATTGACCGCATATAACTACGTATGCATAATTATTATTTATGTGCTCTTATAAAATACGCAGTAATAATTTTTGAATTAATGTTCTAGTACCTAAAATGTTGCCTTCGTCAAACTATTTACAATATGTTTCAACCGTTGGTGTTTTTGAGTTTGTAATATTGTTGTGTTTTGCATCCAACCTACTTTAGACATTGCTTATAAACCAATATTTATTTTCAATAGCTGTGACATCAAATGTCACAATTATCGATATGTTTATCGTACGTCTATTAATATTAAAAGGCAGTACCTACTGGCCAAACGTAATCATCCAATTACTTATCTTGGGAATCGTTGTATTAACGTCACAGGCTTGCTGACGTTGTTGGGGTTACTGGTACACTTACGTAGACAGTACAAGAATCAAAATATTTTAAGTGGAATGTACTAAATAGTTGCAGCGATTATAAATAATAAAAACTTAGAAGATAACGATATAAATATGTAGCGTTCATACGTTAAAATTTTTTTGAAAAAATAAAATCTGCAGCCAAATATCACGTCCTTATATTTCCCTATCACATGACTCGTTTAATACTTCTTTACCGATCGAAAATTTGACAAACACTAACGGTTAGTCTTCGAATGGGTAGAAATAAAAGTTTGGATTAGCAGTTATTTCCGTTCGTTTGTTCGTTCATCCTATACCGTCCTAAGACTTTGAGCTCTCGTACGACATAAGCAAAAAATATATACCTGCTACCCTAAAACAATGGTATAAAAGTCATTACTATAAATATCCTACACCTTCAGATTGGCAAATGATAATGGCGTGTGCTTCTTTTTAAGCTTTATTGTAATAGTACTTGCGCTAATCAATTTTATAGTAGGCAAATTTATTTCAAGAGTACATAATATTGGTTCTCGCTATATTCAACAGTAATCGTACCTGTTGTTAATCGATATGCTAGGAGACAGATGGTCACTACGTACTGCGACTGCTATTGTTACTTCCGACCTTAAGGAGGCAGCCTGGCTAGCGTTTAAAACTGAGTGCATCGTGTTTGAAGTTAGTATTTTACTCACAGAACAGTAAGCGTACGTCCACAATGCTTGTCTAATAATAGGAAACCCACTTCAAACTACTTTTCAGAATTATTTTTAGCACACCACGCACAGTGGAAACATTATTTCAAAGCCTCAAACTTGGCTAAAACATCTTTTTAGGAGGATTGTTTCTCAAAAAAATGTGTGTACCGGAGTCGTTCTAAATAGAGACTTACTTTACTACGAGACTGATTCAGTTAAATGGCAGGGTCACTACTTCCAAGGTATAAACGTTACGACAGAAACACTGCGCGCGCATTGCGACTTCGGGCGTAGAGACGATAACATAATAAATGAGCCGGCCCCATCAATTTCCGCCTTACACACAATGCGGCTGCTTTAAAACAGTTGATAAATAGGAAAATATTTTTCTGAAAACGTGATAACAGTTTAACGGTAGCCATTGTCCATAAATTAGTTTTTCATGTAATTTACTTCATAATGCATGATCTACCCAGCGCCTAAATACACTATGTTGTCTTTGATTTTTTTTTTAATGGCCAACGGTTTTTCTCCTCACTGCCAAAAGGTATAATCAATATCCAAAAACGAATTTCAATAACTTGAACAAACATCCATTAACAAAACACTCCATTAAACTCCAGAACGTTCGAGAACATTACAAGCATTCAACGTGCCGAACTCCCGACACAGGACCCAAGAATACGAACCGCTCACGGCAGTGTCTACTAAGAAATCTTGTTGTCTTTGAAACTGGTGACTTATTAGGAAAGAGAGTCTCTCTTTCTACCTCCCTTCCCCCTTCCCATTGAACTGCAACTGGGTCGTGACGGCCGTGATGTCACTGAGGTATGAGGAAAGCTGAGGAATGGTTTCCCGAGCTCTGAGAACTGCTGTTGTTTTCTCTTGTGGGGGCTGCGATTGGAGCAGTGACTAGAGGGTTTCATTAAGGCGTTCCGGGTTCGATTTCCGAGGTTCTCGCAAGTGGTAACCATACTGGACGATGGCCAGCTCGTTCTCTCGGGGATCTCTATTCCTCTAGAGCTCTTCATTTACGATGCTACCTCGTATTCTGCCCATGTTAATCATCAGCTTCTAAGCCCGCCTCACACAGTACCTGTTTTTTCATTGCCGCCTGTTTTACCTGCGAGTATAGCATTAGACATTAGATCCAGTAGCAGCTTTTGTATAACAAACGGTTCGTTCCTCCGTATACGTATTCTCACGATACCTAACGGAAAACTAAAATAAACACTTAGAACCATTATTTTAAAGAAAAGTTTAAAAGGCTTGGAAAAATAGGGTGGACTAGACTTTGGCTACAAATCGAATAAAAAGGATGTGGCTATGATAGTCTAGCAAAGCTTCGGATTGAATCAATGTTAGGTTTACTCGCGTTATATTGCGGTGTCGACGCCATTTTGAACGGAATCAGTGGCGAAATTGTGTAATCACTGGACCAGCTAAACGCGGTGTCGATCGACCATAGAGGCTTGTGGGCAGAGAATCAAGCAAAAATACTAACAGAAAAATGTAGCACTTTATGTTACGTTTCTGGACAAGCTATTGAGTATAAAAACTGCTTATGTTGTGTGGAAGCTGCTTTATTTAGTTCCGTTACGTTCAACATCATTTGCGGTCAGTTGTAGTTTTAGGTGCGTGGTTAAATTTTAAATACATTTTTAGGATTGTTACAAATAAAATACATATAAATGCCAATAAATACACACAAATTGTTTGTATAAATAGAACTTTCGTAGGTAAAATTTAGTTTAGGAAAAAGAGGTCGCAAGAGAAGTTGGTACTGAATAATTTCCTATTTCGTGATATGTGTCTATTTATTTATAACACACACACACACACACACACACACACACACACACACACTAGCTTTTACCCACGTCTTCGCTTGCGTTGATGTCCTTAAATAAGTGTCAAAGATCGTTGAAAAAAAGTAAAGTACCCACGACTTTGTTCGCGTATAATTTGGCCCCTAGAAAAGACGCCACGTGTGAACCACTTGGGAAGTTGACGTAGTACGTCTCGGTTCCTTACCGTCACACTTGCGTTGACGCCTACTAAGTCCACTATGTTCCTGGGACCTGCGGCCCCCCGATTGCAGTGTCATATATCGAGAAATAGATATCGCGAAAATATTCTCCGTGTTCAAATATCTGGTGTACCAATTTTCATGTTGCGGGAATCAGCTGGTAGACCTATAAAAACTTTCATCCCTCATTTCACATCCTTCAAGTTTAATTTTCGCAAAAAAAAAAAAGTAGCACATGTCTTTCTCCAAGGTCCAATCTATCTCTACACCAATTTTCATCAAAATTGGTTCAGTGTTTTAGGCGTTAAAGAGTAACAAACAAACTCACATTTGCATTTGTAATATAAGTAAGGATATATAAGTTTAAAAATCTCTTATAACATTGTATTACACAAATAGATTGGATTAAACAACGATCGTGGCCTTAGAAATATACCACACGAAACTTATTTAAGGGAACGTCCCCTTAACGTCTTGTCGGCAGCGAGGTCATTAGAGATAGGACAATTAGCTCATATGCAGAGTAAACCTGGAATGAGTAGGCCATAGCCTAGAGTTAGAGACACTCCCAATACTCGTCTGAAATGATTTCGAAACCCATGAAATATATATATACAGATGGCTATTCAAACTGTACATCGAACCAGGGTCATTCCGAGTGCGAGTCTAGGGTCTTGCCACTGCAACATGTCGTTTGAATTCTTGCAGGCAGAAATACCAATCTTCCAGACACAAAAAAACAACGACTCTTTCAACGTAACTAGGTACATTTCTTGGATTCGTAATTAAAATAAAAAAAATAATATTTAAGACTGTGTATCCTATCCTACTTGTGCTGTTTTCTTTATAGGCCTAAAATATGTTTGATAGTTTTGGTTAAATTGGCTTTCAGCAAGCTGGCTAGTTTTTTTTTCAACAGTAAACACTATGAAATGATTAAAATCCGTCTGGCAGGTCGGGGCGAGAGTTGAGCGAACTGCTCGATTAACGAGAAATGGCCCGAAGAATGGATGAGGTGGGGTGACATGAGTATGGAGAAGCGACGGAATGAGACAAAGGCGGAGTTTTCAAGAAAACGCGCCGACCAGCAGCCATATCCACTCATAACGAAAATTCCGAACCCGAACTCACAGTGGATTGAACCCAGATCGTCTGGGTGGGATGTGAGAGGTCTGACCTCTTGACTACCGCAGGTCTTAGAAAATTATGCTACTAACGCAATTCTCGTTAATTGACCGTATTATGTCTTGCATTAAAAAAAAATAGCGGTTACGGCAAAAACCCTTTTAAAAACTGTAAGAAAGATTTGTGATACATAATTATCGCAAAAACAGTAAGAGGGGAGTATGATATTAAGGTTGTCTTATAAGCGTAGGAACTGTACAGAAGATCCTGGTATTTAGTTGGTTGTTTGTTACATAAATATAATGAATATAAGTTACATTTACGAAGGGAACATTTTAGCAGAACAGAATTATTTATTGACCTCACGTAATTTTATGTCGTTCAGAACTATTAAATACCAATGTGTAAGCACATACATAGTAAATAGCCTAGTATTGTTTCGTGCTAGTTTCGTATATTTCGCTGTGAGATGTCCACATACACTGATTGTTGCCTTTGTTCCGAGATTTTTCCCAGTAAAACCTATTGCCCCGTATACGTTTGTAACAGTATCTCAGTGCGGACGAACGCCTGTTCACGCAGGGGAGAAGAGATAGTCTCAAGTGACTAGGTTTTATAGCTGTAGCGGTAAAATACCTTACAACGACCAGTTATAAGGAAGTTCTTGCAACTATGCTTTCCTCGTAAACGTACCATGGTTACGAAATAACAGAACGAACGTCGCTAGAAGTTAAATGAATATCTGTCGAGCTCGTTCTTTGTTCGTTTAATTGAAGTCACCATCTTGTCAAAACGTGTGAACGTAATTTTGCTGGATAGCAGAAAAAGGTCTGAGAACGTAGGTTTTCTTCACTTCACGTACTGAATCACGTGCGCTAATTTATCACTAGGTCATTCATTTACATTATTTTTAAGAAATAAGGTGTAGCGGAACAGACAAGTGCTTTGCTGTAAACAATCTTTACAATTCTTTTAACGAAGTTTCACAACAGTCTTTAGCGAAGAAATTATCGCAGTCCCTAACAACTTCAGTGCAATTTACGTAATATGTTATTATGAAGTAATCTCAGATTCATCTAATTGCAGAGTAACAACAGGCACCTTTGTTATGCCTAGTTATTATGTAAATGTGTGTTTAAATTTCGAAACTAATCTTACTTATTTACCTGAGCTTTCACTATTTTCACTACAGGCTAAGACAAACGTGCAACTTTCAGGATGAGTAGATATATGTTTAAATTTAATTTATTCGCTTAAACTCTTGGATTTGGAATATGTTGTGACAAAGTGTTCCATGTCTTGGTTTATCATAATGCTGTCAAGTAATCCCTTTTCCATAGATTTATACCATTAAAATTTGATGAAACACGCATTACTTAAAGTAACTTATCGGTTAGTAATGAAATATCTGATTTTAAAAATAACTATTTCAACCAGGGCCAATTTTATGGCTGAGGATAAATACAACTGCCAGATCCATCCTGACCGTCAACGACGGCGGACATAATTTTAGTTTAATGTCCTTCTGGGTTTCAGGCGTACTCACGAAAAGATATATTTTTTTAAAATTAAGGACATGTCACTCGAATTAAAACACAAAACACCAGATATATTTTGTATTCCTCGACGCCGGGGAAGTCTTATACTGGCGGGCGGATCCATGTCGCGGAAATCACTAGCCTGGTTTGTAGTTTCCGCAGTTGGCACAAAACACGGTGGCGCTGGTATAATCCAATAAATTAACATTGATTCGTCTTGAAGACCCGCCCTCGCCGGTGATCGTTAGTCGAAGCTGTAATCTATTACTTATTTACTAATTAACTTGTGAGTTTACCGCAACAAATCCAAGATACTGTCTTAAAAATAGTTTGTAACTTTGCCATACGTACGTATAGGAATGCTAAGGAAGTTGGTATTGTAGAATTGTTTCCCAGGCATCCATGGTAGTACTCATCAACTTTGTATAAAACTGTCAAACGTATACTGAAGTCATCAGACTTGTATTGTATTAACAGCAAAATTGTATATATTTACAAGGCGTAAGTATGGTAACTGTTCCGTACTGCGTTTAGGTTAATAACTTCGTAAACATTTTAGAACGTGTTGTACAGTGTAGACGGGCTAGTGGTCCGTACCGGGATCTCAGTACCATTGTAAATTCGTCAACGTAATATTAAACTGTGCCGTGTACTCGCGGGCATGTAAGTTCACGTACACTCACACCCTTTGAGCTTATCAGAAGAAGTTATTCATTATACTCTTGTGCTTAGCCCCTTTGATGAAACACGTCCAGCACAACCTTTCCCTTGTTTGTATGCTGTCTGATTGTCCCAGGCTAGCTTACCCTCGTCCTTCCGAATAAACTATACATCAAATGCCAAATTTTATTATGAAACATTATTTTAATTAATGAGGTCCCTATGAAATCCGCCACAAAGTTTGGTGAAGTTGGTAATCGTGTCTTTCCCGATAAACAATCTTATCCGCGACGGTACACATACCATGATAGAAAGGAAAAGACAAAGAGAGAGAGAGAGAGACAGATATTAGAGAAAGAGAGAGGGAGAGCGAAATACCCATAAAATAATACAAAAGTAACTCGTGATTAAAAAAGTTCTAAGACATAATGAAAGGGTTTGACTATTGAATGTACCCAAAGGAAATAAAAAATAAAAGAAGAAAATCCACGGACGAGCATCACTGCGGATAAGTTCAAGGTTGGAATAGCGAAGATGATTGGATGATAATGAGGCATGATACTGCTTGTTGAAGTCGTGGAATTGTTACTTCGTGACTGGCGGCATATACCGTCACGTAGCTGGAGTTGTGCTCAACCAGGAAGATAATCACCCATCATATTTCCCCTTTAACATTCTGGTATCTTGCTTGAAGAAAGATGCATAGCGAAGTCGATACATTTTGTAAGTCGGTTAGGTAGCCCACAGTTGTGACTATACACAATCATATGTATTCGCTCAACCTTGACAGCGATATTGAGGTTGTTTATAATACACTGGAACATGACAGTTTTTTTATTTTTGTGGATTTTGTGGTTTCAAGCCCTATTTTCTAAAAAAAAAAGTTTCTAACTTTTTACTTGAAAGTAAGCCATGCTACCGCATAGTACTTTACAAATAAACGTCCGTTGATGAAATATCTACTCAGCAAAAAAAAAAAAAAAAAATTCATCGAATTTTGACGAGTACTTCAGATTTTATTGTCGATTAAGTATTCCAGTTGTCCGCTTGAAATCATACCTTTCCATACCCCTGAACTGTGACACTCGGAATAAGGAAGATTTGTGGATAGCTACCATGAAGTATAACTGCAGGTGTACACACAAGGCATTGAAACTAGTTGCTGTACACATTTTTTCACAAAAATCAATTGTCCTTGGCAATTACCAAATATATAACAGACAAATAACAATACATTAAAATGTAAGGAAACTTTAAAAATGTTAAGTTTCTTAGCGATATACGAAACTTCTTCAATTGTTTACTTGATAGTTGTTAGATTTATTTTTGCAACCACGTTGGAGTACAATCTTAAATTATAGTAGCCTTCATGTACAGGTAAAAATCGCGCTATTTTGCTATATTCACACCGCAAGTGAATGTGGAAGCACTTTCAGCTGGTAGTCATTCGAAATATGTATTTAGAATTGGGGACGTAGACAAGCTGCTACAGAGCTTTCGAATGCTGACTACTGATACGTCCCTAAGCACCGTAAACTTGGGTTACATTATGAAAGTTGGGGTAACTTTGTGGCACTTAAAATGTTTAATTTGCGTCTTTTAGTAAAAATTAAAATTTTTAAATTGGTGCTTTTAGTTTGTGGTCAATAAAACTCAAATAGAGATACTTAATTCTTACCCAAATAGCTTAAAATAAAACAGATTGAATACAACAAAGCCCACCTTGCTGTCACAAAGAAACCACTGTTTACAATAACTTAAAATATTCTATAAATATATAAAGTGTGCTTATTTCGAATTCGCCCCATATTAAGACCCTGGACTGCTTACAGATGTTCGATAACAGCCTGTTTAACCTGTGGTGACTAAAACAAAGTTGGTCACGTGACCGAACAAACCCAGCTTACTTTACTAGGTTACTTTTCGTAAATACCACCCCACCTCAAGTGAAGATGCTCTGGTGAGAAGGACGCTGAAGCTGCGGTTACTGCATCGCTGTCGGAAACGTGTTTGCCGTGGTCAAGGTCACGGTTAGGTCAGCAGGCGAGAGAGAGTTGGCGCTTGAGGCAAGCTGATGAGAAGCTCAGCGAGAGAAGCAAACACTGCTCACCGCAAATAATGTTGTAGTGTTACAAGGAAATGTTTAAAACTAACGTCGTGACATCGGCCAGTTACAGGTACTGTAAGAAGGTCACAACCTTTTACAGTCGTCAAGGAAACGAATGGAAAATATGCTTACGCATAGTCTGTTAGATATAAAAACAATAAACTACCCGCATAACTTCCACAGCGTGTTTTTTATATTAACCCAAAAAGTTAAAATTCTGAACAAGTATTTTAATTTATTCTCGTGCTCTCTCTGTTCTAACATGGTAGACCTACAGCAAAGAATACTAGTTAAATCAAATATGGATAATAAAGTGTATTAATATTAAATTTTCTTACTATTGGTTCTTACAAATATTGACACGCATCTATTTTTAAAAATTGTTCTCGTGTTGTCAATTATTCGAAATAAGGAGTTACATATTACTTTAAATAACGTGAACCAACAATTTCCATTACCTTACTTAGTACTCTATGCGTACAGTCTGAAGAAACTTTAGAAAATGGTCCACAGATATTTCATGTGATCGAAAATGTTCAAAGGAAACATTGTAAAAAAGTGAATACGGCATTAAATATACGTACCTATGAAGTCGCTTTATTAGGCATTGAGTGCGTAAAGAGATACTTGAAATATTGATTATGGTTCATTTAGATATCTTATGTGATAAAATTGTCAATGTCTGCTACTGCGTGAGTACCAACATGGCATGAACAAAATATACTGAAGGAATCTTACTTTCTTAGCACTAAATAAGTATCGTGTTTGATGAAAATTTTAAAAGTGATTCTTCAGGTACTTCGTGTAATCATACATGTTCAAATTGCTGCCATTTGGAGGTATTAACACTGCATTGACAATACACAAAAATTATAATCATATTACTAAGTTCTATGTTGTTAATGAATTGTATAATTCTGAATAAACGGTTCCTTAACTATCTCGTGTGATAGCTAAAAATTTTTAATTAGTAGACATTTTCATACCGTATTTAATGAAATGCAGCAAATATATTTCCTCAGGAAAGTCATATACTGCAAAAATATAGAAATTGCTGCAAATATAAAAATATAAATAAGGCTAGAACGAAATACACAAGTCGAGTCAGCTTACTAGGAAGTACGTGTGTATCAAGTTTGAGGAAATTCGGAAAAGCATTTCCACAGGATTGTCATGTTATATTAAAAACATAAGTGGCTGCCATTTCGAAAAAATTAACATGGCATTAGCTAGATATATAATAAAGTCTTCATCTTACAAGGTATTTTATGTGTACCGAGCTAGTTAAATATCTAAAACACTGCACCTTAGATTCTAGAGCGATTGTAAAATTTTTAAATGGACGCTATTTAAAAACATACACAGAGGATGAATAAAATACACGTAGGTTAAGCCAGCTTACTAAATATTATATGTGTACCTAGTTTGAAAATTTCTGAAAAATATTTTCTCAGATGTGTCATATTAAGCTACACACATAAAATGACCGCCAGTTAAAAAATATTATTACGGCATGATTGAAATTCAGTTGTATATGTGTACCAAGTTTGACAAAATTCTGAAAATAATTGTAAAGTTCACAAACACCTAGGCTCGGTTTCTGTAAATATGGCAACATTTTGGTTTTGCAGCATTTTCACAATTTTTTTCGAAGAGAAAAATCCACGAATATTAGAAGCATGTGTCGCAGAATTGTCTTTTAATAGCACTTTGTTTCTGTCTTTCAGCGAAAGTAAATAAAAAACATTTCAAAACTTATTGTAATTCATTGTAATATACTTACGAAATGTTATGTTTTTTTTTAAATTAACGGATTTCCGCCAGAAAAAAAATTGTACAAAAGCCACAAAACCAAATTAGTTGCCAAGTTTACCGAAACGAACCCAAGTTTTTTAAAATTAACTTGGGTTGATTTTGCGACATGTTTTTAAACAACTTCATCACACGAGAGCACGGTATGCGTACAAGACAATTCCTTTGTGGAAGTAACCCTTTTTGCCTACATACCAGACGTTGCATTATTTTCACAACAGTCGAGTCATTTTCCTGGTAAACAGTGCTTTCTAGGATATTGCAACATGAGGATCTATTTTGTTCCTTACTATGTACTGTTCCATTAAACAACATGAAATGTTCACAATACCTGACAGCCAATAAATTTTTTTGCAGTAGGGGGTGTCCTCACCTATTATTTTCATGAAAAGGACATTTTAAAGGCTGAATATTTTACAGGTTAAACATCTTAATAATTTTCAAAATCAACACTGAATCTTAATTTTGCTGCTACCTTGTTTGATATTTTGTTATATTACTATTTTTAAACTCGATTTTCAAAGACTCACACTCCCTAAATATTCACTTGTCTTGAAAGTGCTCAAAATAATGTCTGCTTACTTTCCACCACCGCCTCCCGGAGTTTGTGCTATTAATTTACTTACACCTTGCACATCTAGAATGATCGAAAAAGTGTGAAAAGGGCCGCCATTTTAAAAGTATGAATACGTTATAAACGAAATACACGAAAGGCTTTTCATGCTAGACGGTACTATATGTGTAACTTATTTGTCAAAATAATAGGCCACATACTCACACGTACACACATCTACACATACATTCACATAAACATACAAAAACACGTAGCAACCCCCCCTCCCTTCCAACACACACACAAACAGGAAGGTGATCTCATAAGCTTACGGTTTACTTCGGAAAGCAGACTGAAAATCAACTTCCGATGGCCTGTCATATTTAAAAATTTTTTACATGCAGAACTTTGGAACAAGTTGCCAAACATTTTTTAGTGATTTTTCAAACAATTGGCCTAAAATGTTAAGAGAAATTTGTTGTTAATATACTGAACTATCAGTGCGCCTGCGGCTTTGATCGCGTGTGTTACACATATCAGATAAATTATGCGTTAATTGAAAAACCTCTTTGTACACCAGATTGGTACTCCTGTCATCAAGTGTTAGGATAAGCTGCTAGTTGAGCTAACTCTGCAGCAGGATAAGTAGCTATAGTTGTCCACGCGAAAAGCAGTCTTAGTCCGTGCCGCTAACAGCGATTGCACCTTGGCCTTATTTAGAGCACTACAAAGTTGACGTGGAATCGATATATATATATATATATATATATATATATATATATATATGTGTGTGTATGTGTGTGTGTGTGTGTGTGTGTTGGTGTGTGTGTGTGTGTGTTGGTGTGTGTGTGTGTGTGTATACAGTATATATATATTGTAAATCTAAAACACATTTGACCCTTTTTAACCACTTTAGAGCCGAATTCGGAAAACATATTTTAATGGTACTTGGGATATTTAAAAAAACATCAATCTAAATAAAGAGTACTTCGATATCTTGATTGGTTCGATAGATAAGGAGGAATAACCGAAAACACATTTCACGTATTTGTTGCCCCCTTTATTAAAGAATTCCGAAACATCTTGGGAGTCCTGTCATAGACTTTGTATACGTAACCAATTAAAGTAAACATCACGACATTAGCCAATTGTGTTTCAAAGTTATAGACGGTTTATAAAAACATATTTTGCCCCCTTTTACTGTTTGGGGGTAGACTTTTAAAAAATTCCTGAAACTAATTTTTGGGTGTTTACGTAAGCAACATATTGAAGCGAATACAAGCTCTTTATCCCGAAGGATTCGATAGATGTCGATAGTTAATCTGAATCACACTTAAGGCCTTTCACCCCCTTAAATGTTGAAATTCGAAAAATCCTTAGTTGTCTGATATGTAATTTTATGTGTGTCCTATTAAAGTAAAAATCATGATGATAGGCCGTCGGATTCGAGCTCTATCGACATTCCTTCAGAAATAAATTTTACCCCTTTTCACCCCCTTAGAGGTCGAATTTTGAAAAATTTTTTCTTAGCGCTCGCCTACGACCTGAGGAGAACCCCCACAAAAATTTTCACAATTCTATGTTCAGTGGTTTGGGCTGCAGTTTGATATGTCAGTCAATCAGCCAGTCAGTGTTCATTTTTATGTATAGAGATTGTTGTGAATATGCAGAAATATTTCTGAATTTGTAGCATTACTTGTATATTTTGTCACAAATATTCGTATTATTTAATTATTTTCTTGTACTAAAGTGTAGTTGGCCGCTCCTGCAACTACTCGATACGGTATACGATTCTGGAAAATTTTATACACTTATACTGTTATTGATTTGTTTATTGTTAAATTGTAATCTCAGAGGGACATAAGTTTCTTCCCCGGGGAGGAACAGAAATATACAAATATTAGTACTAAACATATAATTTTACTTCTAAGATTCTTGCAGTGGACTGGAATTTCAGTCAAATCGTGGACTAAACACCACTGGCTGTGCTGAGTTGATCCAGAGAACCAATTGTGTCGCATCTAGTTTTCTGGGATGATGTTCACGATTTGACTCAAAACTAGAAAATATAGTGTTCGATTCTATGCATGATCTACATCTTGTCAGAGCCAAAACACAGTAAATTGTGTGTAAAGTTGATTGTGGAAATATGTTTATAAATTTACAATGGCGGGAAATCTTCCTATTTAAATTGTTAGCAAACACAAATGTCAGATATTAGAAGTCTAACATTATTCTGTATATTTGAGAACAAATGGAATACTGTGTCTCACGTGTCAAGAAAGTTGGGCCACTACCAACGTTTTCTAGAATTTTTTCAATTATTTCCTGGAGTATTGTAGGAACTTATGGTTGATCCAGTATCTTGGTTACACTGGTAATACGTTCTAACTGCAGATTAAATAAATTACATAATATTATGTTTGATTTTTTTATTGTTCGCAGAAAGATGGAGCAGACGTGTACAGCCTGCACGTTACCTCCCACATCCAGTACAGATACGCCAGCACTGTGGTCAGCAGCAGGGTTGCCAACACTGCCAACACATCCAAGGAGGTGGTCTTCAGCTTCGTCATTCCCGAGACAGCCTTCATAACAGGCTTCCTCTTGTAAGTCTCTTGTAACAGTCGCTCAAGTCCGTCAGGACATTCTGTCACGTGTAAAGCAGCATTTACACGACACAAAATACAGTGTGGTACGATACCTCTCTTGCGAGAATATCGAAATAATAACGCTCGAAATATTTCACACAACATATTTAAACGACTAAGGTACTATTTTTCAGAAATGGAACGGTAACTATATTAATATTTTACACCAGACTTCAGTACAGTATTTAACTTTTAGCAATTTTAAACTATAATCAGTATGCAAAAGTATCTAAGACACGAATCAAATGTACTTATACGAGTCTCTTTTGGGCTCCATTTTGTAATGTAGTGTTCTTTAGAAAAAAATATTTTACTTTGTGTGTTAGGAATTACTGTTTGTTTATTAAATTAGTTTTTTTTGTTTTAACTGCTTCCTTAAAAAAATTATACAGAAGTATTTTCGGTTAATTTGAATCAACATTTAAGAAAGTAGTCGCATTAATTATGATCGTAACTTATTGTTGGAATTTATGGCTCCAGGTTCTCCATGGCCATTCGCTTTACGTCATATGTTGAAGACGAATATGTGTCTGATAATCTTATGTAATACATCTACGCGTGTGTTTGTATTGTTACAAGTTTAAGACAAAAACTTTATATGTGGGCAATTCCCATGAGTTCTTTTGGGATAGAGGTCTATAATTAGAAATAAAAGAGTTGAATTAAGTTATTGATTTACTAGCTCACAAAGCTTACAAAAACACAAAACAGCAATCAACTATAACTTTCACAACACAATTAGTTATGCACACAATTACTCCTGTGTCACAGACACGTTAATTAACTTTGACAATTAAAGCACAAAAAATGTCTACCATTAATTAATTAAACACTACAAATAACAATAAAATTCAGTGATATATCCAATCAACAGTCTTTCAAATAGGGACAATGTACAACCTTATCAGTCCAAAGTGGTGATGGCTCACCATGTGCTGCGCAGCACTCCGAGTGCACCGCTGTCTTCACTCTTGAGGTCTTCGGCTCGACTCCCGTCGCGCACCTCCTCTTCGCCTGTCAGCCCGCCGCAGCAGTCCTCTTGTTTCGCCCAACTCTGCTCCGAAGGTAGCCGCCTGCCGCCTCACAGTAGACTTTGACGTCACCAAGATGTCTTCACCAGTCTCTCTCCACAGGCGTAGTACCTTCCTCTAGCACTACCAGAGCGAACTCTCCCCAAATCTGTCGATTCGGCCCTCTTATACTCGGTGAAACAGGCGGGGGTTTACCGCATTACATGGGTCTAAAAATATACATTTCATCATGTTTCTGACGTGGTTTGAGTCACGTAGGCCGCTTCGCCGGGTAACAGTGCAGTTGGGACAGGTATCCATGACGTAGCTTCGGCGTGACTTCCACCACGTAGACACCCGGCTCGTGAATCAGGGGCCAGTCCACAAAGTGTTACGAAACAGCTGCCGACCACCGGCCTCCAGGTACACGGCACGCAACATTATTGTGGCGGGGCTGTTTCCCGCTGCTATTGTCTGTTGCTCTTATAACACGTCGACGGTAGTAGAAAATTTGAGGTTATGTTTCACTATCATGTTAAGTTTATTAAAAGAAAATATTTTCGCTCATACTGGACTTTATTTTCGGTAACTCAGTTCATAATTACAACACGCAAAATACATAACTCTCACTGCTAGCGTAACAAAAATATCCAAACTTCAGTTACTATATTAAAACAAAAGCAACTATGTCGAGATTATGCCGCTATCATGTTCGGTTCTGTTTGCAGTACTGATTCCCGAGTGTTTGATTTTGAATACTGTGTCGAGCGAAAAGAAAACAATGACGTACACACTGCAACTTTGCACTAATAGTCTTTGGGATCTCCTATTCCTGACAACATCCCAGTTCTCAACATCTTATCAAAGTTATAAAAAGTAAAAAAAGGTAGACGGGCTTAAACGAAAACTAGGGCCATGCCCATCACGCGTGGCCAAGCCCCATCGGCTTCTTCTGCCAACCCCACTTCTCCACAGCGCCCCTTGACACGACCGTTTCCTTCCGCCATCTCTGCACAACTGATAAATTCTCAACGGACATAGTAGCTAAAAACACGCCTCGGCGGAGTGATGTAACAAGGTTGCAACTAACGAAAAATAACAAATAGGCCTATACTTTAAATTAATGTAGTAACGGTTGCAACTATTATATGTTTGTTAATTTTACAATGAAATAACATACCATTTGAAAGTAAAACGGTTAATTGGGGACAAAAATCGCTAACGTGAGAGACTATTTCCACGGCACAATTTTCTAAAACGATAAAGTAAAAGCTGACCAACGTGCGTCAATCACCTGCGTCGTGGAAAAATTCCATGAATCCGATGATCTGACGACAACGTTGGCGCCAGAAAACCTACAACCTTGAGAAGCTTGTAGCACAAGAAGTTACTCACTTCACCAGGAAAATTAAATAAACTTCTAAAATTGCACCGACTGTATTATATATTTAAATTAAATTTTGAAAACTGAATTTAAATTACTCATGTCCCCAATTACTAAGTTATTGAATCCTGTTGTGCCGTCCCGAACACCTGATGAAGCAACACTCCATAAGGCACACAGCCTGTATTTAAAGATTTAAACTGAAATAATAAAAATGTATTTTATACAAATTTAAACAATGTAAGGGCAAATGGCTGCACACTTCACAGTATGTATGTATCTATGTAGTATGTATGTATCTATGTAGTATGTATGTATCTATGTAGTATGTATGTATCTATGTAGTATGTATGTATGCATCTATGTGGTATGTATGTATATCGTACATAATGTCTGCATGTGCATGGTCGTATGTTTGTATGAATGAAGGCATATAAGCATGTATGTAATTCAGTGGTGGCTCGTAGGTTGTTGCCAGGTAGGCCACAAGTTGCAGAGAACTGTACATGGTTGTACGATAGTTGACGCTACAGCCACTAACACTCTGGTATGTAGGTGCCGTTTATTACTGATTAGTCACAATACAATAAGTAGCCAGTATCTATTTAATGGTCAAAAGGCGTATTTTGGCCGTTGAATTGGTAGCACGTTTTAGGACCAGAGCATCTTCGTGATTCCGACTCCGGTAGTAGTAGTGTTTGCAAACGCACTGCAAATAGTTTCGTACCATTTACAGTTTTTGGCCAACTGAGTAGCGAGGTAGGTTACAAGGTTTGTTTCCCGGGATGGGCTGTTGTTCGGTAATTTACATTTTTGTAAAATGCACAGGCAGACCTGGATTTGTAATTTAGCACGTAAACGTAAAGTAGTTTACGTTAAAGCGTGTTTTTTTTAGATTAGCGCACGAAAAAAAAAATGAAAGAAAAATTTTTGATAATCTCGTCCGACTCAGACAATTTCGGTAACAAATAATCAATTTCACGCTTGCTTGGAAATGCATATGTTCCACTGTAAACACTTGTAACCAGCCTATTACCGATTCAACCGCGAAAATACGCCAATCGGCCTACGGCGCGGCGCGTTCACAGGAGTGTACAGTTCTCGACAACTTGTACCCTAACTGCCAACAACCCTCGAGCCGCTACTGTTGGAATTATATGTGTGTGTGTACGTTTATACACATGCGCACACACATCACACGCTTTTATATAAGTTGTTGCCTCACAGAATTTGAAAATAACGATCAGGAAACGTTTTGAATACAACGTAATTACGCATGTAGGTTAGTCACCACGCTTATGTGTAGAGGAAGCCCCATTGTAAAGGTTCACCTCATTACTTCCAAATTTAACAGTGCGATTCAGATGAGTGGCGTGATTTTAGCTGAGTAATTTGGAAGCTCTAAGTAGTCATCTCTAAATATTGTTCTTCTGTTTCGGCTTACTATTCAGACTTTACATTTTGTGACTGTTTTGCCAGATGAATGCAAACTGTCGTGAGGAGCTGGTAACTTGTGCTTGCAGTAGTGTAATGACAGGCTCTCCTTGTGTTACAGGGAGGTGGATGGCAAGGTATACAAGGCTGGTGTGAAGGAGAAGGAAGCTGCAAAGAAGGAGTATGACGACGCCATCAAGGGAGGACAGACTGCAGGACACGTTGCTCAGAGGTATACAAGCAGCTACAATTACTTTAAGTTATAACTCTTTCTTTTTTAATCACATTTACAGTCACGAATTGAGGAATGTAATAATTTTTTATTTGCATTAAGCTTTGTGGATTCTAAATTCGTAACTATTGCGAAGAGCACTATAAACACTAGCCAAACATTTCTAACAGATTTAGTATGTAATAAAAATTTCATCAAAGGCTTTGACAGAAACACTGACAAAATTTTTGCACCTGATAGAAACCCAAATTAAGAACGTATATATTATGTTATTGTAAATGCAGCACGTTATCACTGTATACTTAATAATTTCTTCAGCAAATGTTTATCATCTCTGACATAGAAATTAAATTTCATATGGAGAATATCGTCATGATTCTAAGACATTCCCATAGCTGCTCTGATAAACTCCGAAACAGTGGGTCATACACTAAAATAACAATTTCATTGCACATAACAAAATCTGGCTGCTGCAAATTATTATCTTGATCCCCAGCAAAAATAAGGGAATTATAATTTAATGCTTATGTAGCCTACGTCTGTATGTGCGTCTGTCTGTGGCTCCGTAGCTCCCAGACGAGTGGACCGATTTCAATTTTTCTTTAATAAATTGAAAGCTGATTATACTGGGATAGTAAGTACTTAGTTGTATTTGATGAAAATCCATCCAGCTCACGGTAGTGATTCAACTGTGTAACATAGCATTTTGTCCAATGTTACAGATGCGTATAAATTTCAATTTATTTGTCAATTAACCTAGGTATTTACTATTCTATGACCATAGTTACCACGTGCCAGGAAGAATGTAAGTTTTAATTGTCTATGTATTGAATGTATAAGGTATTGTGGTTTTGAGACTTTAATGACTTCTACAGCTTTTATATCTAT
>PNEQ01073568.1:0-97830 GCA_003012365.1 Medauroidea extradentata
TTCCGAAGCTTCCATTCCATAGTTAAACTCCCTTACTTCCCTCTTCGTAGCTATTCCCATCACACATTTTTCCTTGCAATCGATTTCAACGATCTGAGCTGTCAACAGTCCGATGTTCTGAGCATAGACAAACTTATGATCTGAATATTTACAAATAAAATGCGTGGATACCAGTACAATAAAATAAATAAACATTACATCATTACCAAAGACAAACTATCCCAAATCCCTGCTTCCTAGCATTACGTTAAACTTATCGAAATATACATGAGTTATTGTTACCAACTATTAGACAAATTAAATGAACAAACAAATTTTCTTTAAATGTAACGTAGCAAACGCTATGTTACAAGTGCCGTATCGGTTTGGTAAAAATCGGCTCGAACACCTTACCAATGCTTAAAAAAACTGTAGCGTACAATTGTCAAAAGGCCCAACCATATAGTAAATAAATATGTAAACTTTTAATGCCAAAAAAAATCGCCATTTTTTCTAATTATTCATTTTCGTACCGGTACAATTTAAAATTAAGCGATACATTTCAATTAATTTTTCTTAACGTAATTTGCTACGTTTGGTTAATTTAACGGGATATGTAATTTCATAAAACAGAAAAATTTTAGCAGCGAATTGAAGCCACCAAGAAAACTGTTGTACTATCTTTTTTTTTTTTTTTTTTTTTTTTTTCAGAAAAAGATAACAGCAGTTCACAGTATTTAACTTTCGATTTTCCTAGGCTAATTAATAACGTTCTCATTTAAACTAACTGTAGGAAGTTAACCTTTGATTTCTTATCCCCAATTTTTTTTTCTGGAACTAAAACATGCTCAGTCGTGACGTTCACACACTCACTAACAATAATATTGGCGCGAATTGTATCAAGATTCATTGCTGTAAATAACAGTAGTTTATAAACTGGTATCATGTAACGTACTTTTTTCATGCACTGCTGTACCATTATATACAGCGTAATATATTCGTGTTACAGCTCAATTATTATGTTTTGGATGTTACGTGAAATTTAAGTAATATTAATTATTTTATAGGAATACATTTATATACTGATTTGATTTCCCAGGGTTGGTGTGAATGTTCAACCTGTATCGTTCTGTATATCCTTGACAGACACGTCATTTCAGTAAGCGCTAATAAGGGACGAAGTGAAATGTGGTTAGAGCAGAGGTGGAATGTATTTATAAGACTGTATGAAACAACTAAATTTATATTACCATTTTGTTTTGTAGCTGATATTTGTGTAAATGAGGTACATCTGTTTAAGAATAATACAACATAAATACTATGTCTGAAACTGTTAAAATATTAGTTTACGTTTATATTCGTTTTAATGACAGTTATATTTAAATTTAAAAAAAAAAAAACCAATACACAACGCAACATACGTACCAAACATTTTCAAGTTATTAATAAACGTATTTTTATTTCGTTAAATACAGTTTTTCCTAAACAAGTTTCTGCACAGCCTTAGGGAAACAAATTTTTTTTCGATATAAGTGATTTCAAATGTAAGGTTTGTATGGTCAAGATAATTTTATTTTTCAACAACAAGCCATATCTCCTTTTCGCTCACAACTTCCAGTTTTCTTCAGAAGAAACGGTTTTCAGTTGCTAATGGAAAGGCCACTTTAAGGTCATGCCAAGTACATTTCTTCACATTAGTGTGTAAAAACCCAAAAATATATTTACCGAAATGCTTTGTAAAAGTTTAAGACTAAATGCAGTCACAGCATGCACAATGTTATGAAGAGCGTTTTGCAAAATAATGCAATATTCATTCGCATAACAAATATTTTGCTTGATTTTGACTTATTTCCGTAACGAAATTTGGGAAAATTTGAATAAAAATTTGGAAAAAATTTTAATATTATTGAAACAAAAAATTATATAGAAAATGTAACAAATTTGTAAAAAAAATGCTAAAATTCTTTAATATGAAAATTTTTTTTAAATAATTTTCAAATTAGAAAATATTCTTTAAAATTATTTTCAGTATCACTGTGTAACAACCAGGCGTGGCCTTAAAACAGATCGCCGAATTCTTAATTTACTTCGAGAAACTTTCCCGCTTCAATTTACGGGTTGCAAGCTGAACTTAGCCTACGATTACAAATTCCTCACGCATATATGATCAACTCGTATTTTTAACAGGTACCTGAGCATTGTAAAACCACATTTTAAAGGATTTCCCCGTTTAACTTGATTCAATTATTTCTTAAAACTTTAAATATCCTCTCCCTATCATACAAAATTAATGGAATCATTAATTCATTATATCTGAGATTTAAGTTTCAATTCATTGAAAAAATGTGAAGATTTTTTTTTTTCAGTTGCTACCAACACTAGACGACTACAAGTAAGAGCAGAAAAAGCTTTTCTTTTCAGTGCAATTATATTTATGACGAACTGACGAGATGTTCGTAGGATATTTTTATTCACTCGGCAAAAATTAGGCATCGTTAATGTCGCAGTGTTTTAAATTGTAGCCCCTAATGGTAGAGTCTCCAATTAGCAGCTGTTTGTTCCGTTTAAAGTACACTGTTTACTTAAAAAGTTTCTTGTCGTTTTCCTTTAAATATGACTAAGAATATTTGAACTATGAAAAAGGTAAAATATGCTTTTGTAAATAATGAGCACTAAGAAATCATACAAATATAATTGGACTGCTTATTTATAATAGAAACCAAACAACTAGCAATTAAAATTTAAAAAAAACGCTTGCAAAGTTAAGTTGATTGTGTGGTGGTTGGTTCAGTGCATTGCAGAAGGTAGTACAGGGCACATAGCACTTGTTCTATTTATATATACAAACTTTAAAGGTTTCTAATATATTTGGTGTAAATAACTCGAAAAATATAAAAAAAAATGTTATGTCTTTTTATATAAAAGCCGTCCAACTGAGGTTTTGCTTTCCTTGGATTTTAATGAGCATTGTTCGGACTCGTGGAAAGACAACAGCAATCTATTTACCGAACCAAGAGTACAAATTTACGTTTGGAAATCACTAAAAGTTTTAAATTTTAGGTATTTAACCTTCTTACATTTTTCACTCCCCAGAATCACCAGACAGAGCAAATAAATATCTCAAGTTATATAAAAAATTATAAATAGAAAAAAACACAATATTATTTTATGGAACTGACGTGACCTAGGTATTTAATTTAATATTTACATACGTTTTTAATAGGCTACTTTCTGCTTTTAGATACACCACGTTCACTAAATACGAACTGGCAAAAGAAATAGGGCATTTTAATTCATAAAATTTAACGAAAAAACAGGAGAAAACCTCTGTAGTTATTCCGAGCTTATTTATTACGTGGTAGCATGCCTGAAACAAGTTTGCAGAAGCATAGGTCCGAACCCGATAGACTATATTACACAGCTAGAAGTTCGAACTATATAAAGAATCTGTTCATGATCTTTTGCTAAATATTTGAGGAGACGAATTCTTGTGAAAATATGTGACAAAATGTATGAAAATTTATAGTCTAACTCAGCATTTAAGTTGAGACGTATAACCTTGAAATTCAGTTTCGAAGTTTGTAGATTCGTAAATCGGAAACACTATTGACTAAAATTACGTTTTTTTTAACATTATTATATACTATAAATACAAGTCATACGGGGAAAACATTGGAAAACCATCCACTTACTGCCAAGAAACAGTGGTGATTGACTTCAATGCGAATACAAATTATACGTCAACATGTGATAGCCTGCGGTAATAATTTGTATTTAGGAAGGTGAACGGTTTTAACACGATCTTACCGCAGAAAGCACTCATCAATTTTCAAAATACCGTCGTGATATGAATTTTCCCTTGTTTAGTAGGGCTATAAAACGACTCTCATTATCTTACAATTAGCAGTGATGTGTCTGTAAAGCAGTCCATAGACATAACATGTAAAGAGTGTTTAGTTATAAGAAACTAGCTGGCCGGCTGCGGCTTTGCCCGCGTGAAATTATGCAATGTAAACCGTAACTCTGGATAAAATATGTGATGAAGGCATTTAACAGCTAGCGTACTCAATAACAGTGCACTATAAGTTGTTTTAGCTCAATGTAAAGAGAGCGCGCAGTATACTCGTATGATGTCATAATAATTCCCATTGCAAAGTCTTGCACGGGATACGAACCTGTAACCCCACCCCTCCCACACCACAAACTTTATAACTTTATACAACACCTATTTGAATGTTAAAGGCAGGCCGTGATAATTCTTTCGTATATACAGGCTACAGTCCAAAGAGGTTTTATTTATGAGTAGGTTGGCAGAAATAAACAACTGTTGATATATTTCTCCCGTGATCATTCTCATTTTTCGGGAGACTGTAACATTTTACTGCTTTTCACATCCTTAAATTTCGAATTTCATAAAATCCTGAATTTAATTTGCAGATATTTGCATAAGCTTAGTTTTTATCAAAAAACCATCTCGATATCTCGATGGGTATAAGCGGTACAGATAATTATTTGAAAATACATTTTATTTTTAACAGTTTTCAAGGACTAATTTCGAAAAATCCTGAAATTACTCTCATGATACTTAAATAAGATTTATTTCAAAGCAAAAAAAAAAAAAAAACATTTCAATATTTCTACTGGTTTAGGAGATAAGTGGGATTAATATTGTAAACACGTTATATTTTTAAGTGCTTTCAAGTACGAATTTCGAAATATTCTTAAAGCACTTTTTAGATATTTAGCTAAGCATAATTTTAAAGAAAAAATTCACCTTACTATCTAAAGTGGTTTAGGAGACATCACGTTTTAATAATGAAAAACACATTTTACAGCTTTTCACCCCCTTAATTTTCGAATTTCACAAAATCGAAAAATTTGCGAATATGCATTTCTTTGTGTAATATTATGAAGATTAAAAAGTTATGATAGCTTTCCCGGTTAATGAGGTATCAGGGATTCTTTGAAAACACATTTCACCCATTTTCACCCCCTTAGTTATAGAATTTCAAAAAATCCATTCTTAGTGCGTGCCTACGGGCCAAGGGGAAGCTTCCCTCAAAATTTCAAGGTTCTAGGCCTAGCGGTTCGGACTGTGCGTTGATGAGTGCGTGAGTGAGTGTGTCAGGACACTTCATTTTATAAGATAAGAACTTTTGCCTATGCTGTTTCCATAAGAGCTTCGAACATATGAAATACCAGTATTATATTATATTATGTTATATCTGAAACTATATATTCTTGTTACACTTCCGTTGAAGGGCTTATTCTTGAGTCCAGTTCTTTTATCAGAACTTGAGTGTCCACCAACGATTCTTAATTTTTATGGTTTTTACAGGTTCTCTCCGAGACACAAGTAACGTAAAGATGATGGTATATCTTTACCGTCTGAAAATTTAACACGATTGAACATCGGTAAGCTTCGAATTATCCTACCTCCTTTACCAGCGGTTCACATTTGCTTTGTCGATTTTGTCGTCTAATGAGCTGTATCCCTGGAGTGGATAGCCATGTGGGTATTGAGGTGCCCCTCACATATTTTACTCTAGAGTGACCCAACATCCTTACATGTGGTGTAGAGTTAACCGCAGTGCAAGGAAGATATCGAATAAGGTATAGTGCATCTGGAATAACAATCTCCCGACCAGTTGCTGTTCAATCTTTTTGAATTGAGAGCTGTCATCACTGACTTCCGAATTATGTCATTGTATCTTTTAACCTATGAGTTTCCTTAGCGATTGGAGCGTTTATAGCAATTCCCCTGGAGAGTATGAAATATTTTAACTCACAAGCAATTAATGACGAGCCCTGATTTGAATGTAGCTACGCAGGTTAGCCAAAAATAGTGACTTTTTGCTCAAGACAGTTGATTACAATCGACGATGTCAAAGTGGTGCATGGAAAGGCAAATGAGAATCGGAAGTATGCACAGACAATTATCAAGAGAAATCGGTTCTTGGATCTGCAAGTTATGAGATATGTAAAATCAAATTTGAGCCTTTTAGAAGATCGTGTAGCCTTAATAAGTTTGTCAGGGCTCTCTTTGTATAATCTAGGCATTGTTTCTGCTCATAATGTAAAGGATTGCTGCAGCCAATTTACCTACATCCTCAATAGAGCATAGTAAGTTTCGACACCTTACGAAATGTGTTATACGTGTCAGACCAAAAAGGCAGAGAGAACTGTAAAGCTAAAGGAGCGAATCATCGCTACGTGTATAACCACAATTTCTGTAAAGAGCATCTGCAAAAGTATTATGTTTTCCCGGACGATAGACAATGTTGTAACTGAAGTAAGGCACTTCAAGATTTTATTTTGTTATTTTTCTCGCATTGTTCTTATCGAACATTAACAAGGCTGATTTCTCGTCTGTATTTAGTTGAAAATGATGACTAAATGAATAATGTCCCATTTCCTCAATACCTCGACTATGGCCCAAGCTTCATTTCCTTGTGAGGAATGTTATTTTTCTACTTTTGATACAAGTCCTTTAAAAGAATGCAACGTGTCTTTCCGCTTGATTAAGAACAGCTGCAATCGCATGATCGGATGCATCAGTTTCCACAACAAATTAAATTGCGAGACCTATTGCGGACACTACTGAATTTGCGACCTCTACTTTCAAAATTTTTAAAGCATTCAGAGCTCCTTCTGTGAATGGTAATATTTAGTAATGAGCGAGGGAATACATTTTGTCAGAAAATTTTGAAATCAATCTTGAGTAGTGAGAAAACATACCCACTTTCCTGCGCATGGTTGATGTACTATTATTGGGAGGCTAGGTTCACTAAGAAATCGGAGTCATTCAGATTCAGGCTTGGAAGTATTAAAAAAAAAAAGGGTTTCCGTAACTACCGTGTATTATTTGTTAATTTAGAAAATGCCATGTAAGCCTAACGCAAATAAGCAATCGTTTTAAGAAATTATTAATACTTAAACGTGTGTTTGTGTAACTTTAGGCACTACTGTACATTCTTTTAAAATAATTTTAAAAGATACGTTCATTTCATTCACTCTATACCTGAAAAAGAGAAACTGGCATATTGAGAGACTGATAATTTATATTTTCTGGAAATAAAAACATAAAACTTTCTACTTTAAAAATCTAATGTGACGTTTGCTGTTGATATCCTTGAGACTGTGTTCTATTATCAGTTGTTAAAAAATAACTTCAGACATACTCTTTGAAGATATGGTCAGTTTGAGGCATGTATATTTTTGATTGATAATGATATTAAAATGCTTTTGTTGCTAAAATAAAAATTAGCAACACATCAATATTACTGATTGCGGTTCCATGTTATACAAATTTAAAAATGATACCATTGGTTAAACGACCTTTACAATTTACTGCTTCATTTACTGAGAGTCACGCTAAACATGTAAGCAAGACATTTCATATTTACATGAGCAGAGAACGGTCAATTTAAAAAGTCTAAACTTTAAGTCAACTCGAAAGACATGAATCGCACGAAACTAAGAACTCTTTTATAAAAAAAATTAACTATCGGCTACTCTTCAAACTTACTTTAAATTACAAAATCTTCAAATCGAACTTTACATCCATAAACCAAGGAGGGAGCATCTTTTAAAACTTGGGAAAGACTCATTTCGCAGCTATTTCCGGAACGCATTCGTCGGAAAACGGCAGCGATAACGGGGAGAAAGAAGAAGACAGCGTTCGCTGCTGTTCAGGGATCTTTTGACGGAATCCCTCCGCACTTTAAACAAACACCTTGGAAAAGGCGGAGGACTTTCGGAGCCCTCGCACGCTCCACGGATTTCTAATTACTCTGAATTTCACGCGCGAGTTGCCGCCTCGACCCGACTAACCTGCCCCGGGCACCCGCTGCCCCACGAACGATGAAAGTTCTCCAGGCAGACGTTAAAAAAAAGTTCCGGAACGCGTCGGCGACCAAGCGAAATTTGTTCTTACCCGTTAGCTAGGATAACGTAAATACTGTTTCTCAGTGCTGTAACATTAAAAGTTTGTTCCGCAAACTAATTTGAAGAGAATGAAAGTATATTATTTTAACGTAAGTGAAGAGTTAATTTTTTTATAAATATCGTTAATATAAAAATTGTTTATAAGTCATATTAAACTAGTGCATACCTCTTAGTAGTTATGCGTGTGATAGCTATGACTAGAATTAATTGAAATTTGTATGTAGTTCGGTAGATTTTTGTCTACGGTCACACGTTTTGCTGATTCGTACATTAATTATGTATTAGGAAGTGTTGTTAATAAGTACCGTGCTAAGTATCGTTGGTGGATGCTACAAAACGAATAAAAAACAAATATATGTTGGATCTTGTAATGAATGACGATTTGTAAACTTTAATAATAAGGTTAAAACTGCTTATAAAGTATAGCATCAATAGGCTATTGTATTCGTCGTTTTAAAGCAAATAGTAAGAAAATCAACATATCGATCACCACAATAGATATCGAAAGTTGAATTTCTTTCTCCCAATTGAAATCAATTTTCGATGAAACTTCAGACAAATGTGCAGGCATTTTATGAGTGTCCCATTGACGCGAAAATGTGTCGTGTTCCAGCTATATCGAAGATTCATTGAAAATATATTTTACCGCTATTAACGTGATTAGAGGAAGTTATTTTTTTTAAATCCTTAACAGTTTATTTTAAAGTCTGAAGCAAAGCGCGCCTAGATATCTCGTCAAGTTCGATAGATATCAAGGAATTATAACTAGGCCTTTTGATATTTTCTCATATATAAATGAGAGGTCGAATTGTAAAATCCCGTAGTTAATTTTTGAATATTTGTGTAAGTTTTCAGATAAACTCAAAATCACAAATATAGTAGATTGCTGGGTTTGATATGGGTCAAAGATTCATCAAAAACTCATTCCACCCAGTATCATCATATTAGACGTGAAAATTCGTTACAAAAATATTTATGATGTCGCACAAACCTGCTGAGGAAATGCCGTACTAAAATTGTCTTGTTTATAGTTGCATCAATGATGGATTGTGTTTTAACCCAAATAAGATTGAGAAATATATTTTTAGGTTTTAAAAATTTTTAATTTGAAATTATTTCAATATAATACAAAAGGGATTGTAATACTATAAAACAATTATTTTTCCTTCCACAAATTCACAAAACACAGTGTCCTACATATAGGACGTCAGTCCAACCCACACACCTTGTGTCCTATGTGTATGACACCAGTCCAATCAATGGAAATGTATCTTTTCATTAAACTTCCAACCCTACTTTGAGATTTCAAAACTGTAATAACAAAATTATTTCACATTTTAATATTATGGCATTAAAACCCTTAAAACATTTAACATGAACATCATTACCACATTTAGAACATCTTGTTGTCTTCGCATGACACATTCTGCATCGAGTTTGCTTCTCCTGTGGGACAATCCAGTGGTCCTTCCCATCAAATCTGGAATAATGATGTTCATTCTTTGATGGCCTGCCGTATGATTTTCGAGATATGGCATTTATTTCAAGGATTGAAATGGCCAGTCGTCTTCGGAATGATAAGTGGTCCAGTTTTTCAGAGCTTAATCTATGAAGCTTCCAAGCATTTTGCTCTGCAACATCAGTGCAACGAGTGATCAAACTGAAATATCACTTTTTGCCACGGATTGAAGTTCTGTACACGCTAATGTTCTGATCTGCTCTATGTCGACACCACCCATGTGTTGGTTGTAAACATGAATGTTGTGTGGTCGGGTAATACGAATTCTCTCGTTTTGCGTTTGTGAATACCCGTTGACATGGTTCATTGGACTTACTGGTACACAGTTGGAAGCAACTGTCACGACCCTTTTATCGTTCCACTTGGTCACAACAATGTTATTGTTTTTTTCTAGTTTGGTTACAAATGTTCCTCGAGCAGTTTTCTTGAGTTCATTTGAATGTGTCAGAGGACACCCTCCTACTCTATTCTCTCTTATGGTGCCAGTTTCTCTGATGTTCCTTTCATTGAGTTCAACAAGTAATGGCAAGGAAGTGAAAAAAAAAACTATTAGTGAAGGTGTGGCACTTGAAAGAGCCAATATGTGTGAGTACATCAACATATTTCAGGACAACGCCGGCATTTAAACCCATATCTTTATATTCTGGACCTGCAAAAGTATCAGCACCTAGGTATGGTTCAGTCCAAGCAATGTAACCAGTATCTGTTGCCTCTGTCCACTACTTATATCCATAACAAATAGGATTTTCCTTCATGAATTGCTTGCATCCATGTTTTCCAAAGTATGGCACCATGGTTTCATCAAAACCGCGATTTTAACAGTGTGGAATATGAAGAAGGAAACGTTTGATGAGTTCTGTAAGCAATGGGCAAACTTTGGCAAATTTGTCGCATTTGTCAATATCGTCATTATTGAAGACATGTAGGTTTCCCATAGTAAATTTGAACCTGTCTCTTGTCATGGCATTTGATCAGGGCTACTTTCCCAGAACATGTTCTTTCGTTAAACATCTATGCAACCACTCAACAACAAAACAGAATAAAGCATCTCATTTATGTTTCAGTTATGTCCCCCAACAAGTTTTTCTTTGCAGCATACTGATTAGTGTACATTGACATCAAGGAAACAAATTCATCATCAAAAAATATATCAAACAATTGTTCGGGTGTTAGAGAATTTGTAGCTGTTTGCAACAATGGCCACTCTGAACAATCTTGTGAAATATCACCTTCTGACCAGTGATAAAAGTTTCTTCAGTTTCAAAGTTTTTTTTTTTTTTTTTTTTTTTTGGAAACACAGCGTGGAGTTTTATTTCTAGATATCTCAACATTTGAACATAGTTGGCTACCAGGGAGATTATCAATACGTGGATTTTCCTCACCTCCAGAATCTTCGTCGGTTACTGCGTCACATGCCTCTGCAGGCGGAAGAAAAATGATTGCTGTGTCTCCAGAATCTTCATCTGTATCAGATTCTACTAGCATTTCCAATGCTTCATTTAGCGGTAATCCTCTGAAACAAAAAAAACTGATGTGAAATCAATGTATAAGCAAAGAGAAAACTGAATTATTATTATTTTTACCAGAAAATGCATGCACATGTGAGTACATATTTAGGTATTTATGATGCTATGGTGCAAGCAATACCATTACTACAATCAGAGAAAATGCTGGTTTTGTTTATTGAAATGTATAAAGTATAAGAATTTTGTTTTTACTGCAATTGAGAATACACACCTTTCAAATGTAAGGAATGGATCATCTACCATTGTTGAAGCCTTCAAACAATATTCTGAGCTGAACAGGAACAGAAAATAAGGCAATTTTGCTGTTATCATTGGCTACAAGTAGTACCTTTTAGTTGCATTTGTTTTTTATTGAAACACATAAAATGCTACTAGACACAAAAACAAATGAAAGCTACTTAAAGTTTATTTCACAAAATGAAATAAAAGAGCAAAGAAGTTTGTCCAATAAGTAAAACAAGCAAACTGCAGAATAGTTTCTTTTATAAAAAGGAAATAATATTGTTGTGACAAGTAATAGTACACCTACGAGACTGGTGTCCTATATGTAGGACACTGTAATATGATGTTAGTAGATATTATAAAAAATGCTTATTTCATGTTATGAATGATTCTGTACATAAAAGTACGTGTACTTGAAAGATTTTAGAGCCATAAAGAATTACACAGAGGGACGTTAAAATTAAGGCCTTATCACACAGTAAAGATGCCAATTCACGTAGCAAATACACAACTGATATTTAAATTCTATTTAAAAAAAGATGAACTGGTCATTGCCCTATATAATAAATTTCAGTTACAATCTGATACATTAAAGAAAAGGCACAATTTATTTCAACCACAAAATACTAAACATTAACCAGTAAAACAAATTTAGTATTAGCTGTACAGATGTCCTATATATACGACACCGGGCCTATCTAGGTACGTCATTCAGTTTTCCTTTTTACGCAATAAAAATTTTTGTTGTGAATGTATTGACTACAGTATAAATCATCTCGACTATCTTTATAGTTTTATCTCCACACACTTAGATTTGTAGAGCGACATCACTGCAATGGTTTATATCCCCAATATTCCGCTTAAGATAAATCACCTAAACAATGTTATTATCGAACGAATAACATTCAAATAGGAATCCCCTTAAAACATTTCCATTTGCTCTGCTGATTCCATACCAAAAATTTGTAGGAATTAAAAAACGAATATTTCTGGACACATCTTAAATTTTACATCACTTAAATATTTCAGATATTTAAAAATTAACTAAAGTTAAGATAATACAGACATTGAGGGAAATATTTAACCAGAAGTTTCAGATATACGTTATTAAGTTCCAAAAACAGTAGTTTATTAATGAAAAGTAACTATCTGGTAGTAGCTAATCCAGGATTCAATTTTATTGTTTTGTTTTTCACTACCCAACAGAAAATAAAACTGTTTTTATCCTGGAAGCCAGATAAGAACTTGGATTTTAGTCCGCAATGCCCAAAGGGCTATTGCAAAATTTATCGCCACGTGAAAACCGACCTTATATAATTGTTTTAAAAAAATTAAGTCCCTAGCTCTGCACCTTAGCCAGGAATCCACGCGCGCTACATAATCCGAACCAGCTCCGCGAGGAGGAGTCGTCGAGGGATTTGAATGTGACGGCGGAAGTAAAATCCTGCACAGACGGGAGATGCCCGTACACTTGGCTCTAGTCGGGCGTTACCACAGCCTCTTTAATACCACCGCCGCTTTTGGATTTGCCACCAATACCGCCTTCCTACCCCACACCCCACGGCGTCCTAACCACCAACACCTTCCTCTCCTCCTGTAAGCTTTTGGGGCGGCCCGGGCGTTAATCACTTGACGGCAGGTATGGCCAGCACGCAGGGAAAATGCCGTGAAAGCTGCAAAGAGCGCGGGCCAGGAGAGGGGCTGGGTTTGCAGAATTTTCGCTGTATAATCCGGTATTACGGCCGCAAGGAAAACTTCCCGAAAAGGAATTTACTGCGGCAGGGATTTCGCAGCCATAGGATGTGTAGGAGGGGGTGGAGGAACAGGAATGGAGTCCTGAGAACCTGCGTTTTTTTATGTTTGTTTTTAAAGTGCACGGTGGCAGTTTGGAACGCCCATGGTCGGATAAAGCCGGGCAGAGGAAAAACCAGGGAAATGCGTAGCTTCTATGCTTCCCATACCTCTTTGACTGTGACGCCAGCGACGAACGGCGACAAGGAAAATCAACACGCTTGGATAGCTTTCCTGGATTTTCGTAGTTCAGAATGTTACTCCAACAAGTCCTGTTATTGCAAAGAATAACATACAAATAAGAAAATATTAGCTACATATTACGAAAACCCTGCGGAAGCTTAAAAAACTGTGTAATTATGTCACACACGTCAATAAACACTGCAATTGCTACGTGATGACTCAGAAAAAAAATGTTTATATAATTTTTAGCTTTACAAAACCGTTTTGTAATTGCCATTGAATGTAACCATATTTAACTCACCTTTAGGCACCAAATATATTTTTCAATAAACCAAGTGAACCCAGTGCAATTTTTATCTGATAAATTGTGATTATTTCTTTGTACCTCAGGACAGCTACAGTATTTTGCATGCCAGTTATTTTCAACGTATACTTCAATATAATTTTTTTCGCTCAGTACATAGCTCTTAGCACTTGTGACGATAAACAATCCTCTGAGGTGTGTTGCGTCTATGCTAATGAGCATCAAATAAATGAAATGAGCAGGTTGGCTATAGGCATATCAGGAGGAAGGAATTATTTAAGGTCCATGCAACAAGCAGCTGCATTCCTATTTCCAAACCTGGATAAATGAGCCAGTTCTGACTACCAAAAAAACCCGTGTATGCTTGGATGTTATTAGTTCGACTCAGTAAAGAGATGTTAACGTATATATCGAAAAAAAAAAAAAAAAACAGTTTTTTAACATCAGCACTAAACAGCAACCTATTCACAAAACACGGCACATTATCAGCCGTGACAAAATTACATGTACAACTAAATTCTGTACACACTTTCATTAGAAAAATCTCAGTTATATATTTCCACAAAAAACTTAGAGAGAAGGATGATGCAAATATCCCTCGTTATCAGAATTGCCTTGCAACAAACTATGTCTCAGAATATTATCCTTATAATTATTCCCTGCTAGTATGTTCTGTAGCTTTTTTTTTTTTTTTTTTTTTTTTTTCGAAAATAAAGGCTGTTTGGTTTGTTAAGCCACCGAAGATAGCCTGATGCGCGGAAAACTTCAAAACAAAACGCTATGCCGCAATCTGGTAAAGTAAAATTTTGTTACAAGGACAGTTCTCAATTTTAGGATACTTATTTCTATTACGCTTCGTAATGTCTATTAACATAGCAAGAAATCTTTTTACTTTCGAAGAAAGCAAAAATGGTGACTGTCAGTTACTATGCTAAATTTGCTGTGGATTAAATTTGAGAAATATTTATCTTCGTTAGTAAGTTACCTATATTAAACACGGGTCTACCACATAAAGTAAGAAAGTAATGACACAGTGGAGCACCTCGCCAAAATGAAAATGTAGAACAGCGTTGTATTTTTTAAGTTTGAATCACAGTTATTTATTTTAAAAGTTGCTTTGTGACATGGAAAGTATTGATGTGGAAAAAAGTAATTCAAGTAGGGCCTAATAGATATTTTTTTTTAGATAAACCCTATTTAGACAAACTTATCCAAACATATTTGTGATGCAAATTTTCTCTTATATGAGTAATCTCACGTTCAAACCATTACTACATAAACAGCAAAGTGAAAAAGAAAATAGTTTTGCGGTAAAGAATTCAATAATAAAATGTCTATTGAGAGATTTCGGGTAGCATTAAAAGTTCGTGACTATGCAGGACGGTTTTTTATCAGACTTATTTTCTTTTACACTAAAAATAAAAGTTCATCTACAGTTATTTATGTTTAGTGATGATACCTTCACTTTACCATGACTTTCAAAGAGATGGCTTTTCGATGAAAAAGTCATTTAACACGCTCCGAAACGTATAATTTGCTTACATACCAATAAAGTGTTATAGCATTGTGCACATACCGACACACACACACAAAACAACTGGGTGTATCACTTGTGATCAAGCTGTGATGGGATATAAATGGTTAATTGCCCCGAAAGCGTTTCAGGTTAATGACCGTTACTTCATCGTAATAACGGTCCTGCTGCTGTAGAATTGAGGCCATAAATTCGTAAGTTGTTGTTAGACACGACAATCGATGAAATAAATGTGATTTTTTCTATTATTTAGGCTATATTAGTGCAGAAGGATTTTAAGAATGAAATTTAAAACGTCATTAACAGTGCGTGGTAGATAAATAAAGGCTGAAAAAAATTGAATTCTACGCTATTTTCAAAGCCAATATGATAAAATACTCAATGACAATCCTAGATACTGGTAATTGCCAACTTTATGAGTAAATATTATCCAGAATTACTAATTCGTTACGCGTTATCTCATGCACCGCAGTTAAATGCACGAGGTTCCGGCCTCAGAGATTGTACCTCAGAAATTTGTAACACTGAAAACATTTTTGTTTATAACGTTGGCTAATATTATTTTCTAGGATTGCTATTGTTTAACTTTCGCAAATTGGCTTCAATAAATGTGCAGTTATAGATTAATGCTTTTAGCTTTACATTATGTACCTCGCCCTGTTAAGAGCGAAGATAAGTCCCTTGAATAAACATTTTGTAGATAAACAGCAGTGCTTCAACTTTAATGTGTAGTCGAGACGATATTTGCAAACCCTTGAAGTTACGTGCTCGTTAAAACGAAATGAAATGGAAAATAATATTTCTGTAAACCGCTGGGTCGTTTGAACGTGATTTCTCTCTTCTTCCATCTCCTACGTTTTCTCTCTCGACAAGAAATTCGTGCCACTGTGAAACATTCATTAGAATCGCAGCAAAAAATTACCTCTTCCGGGATCCATAATATACACAAATTACCGAGCGGGGAAAGGGATTGAAAAATGGCGTGTCGGTTTGGCCTGCGGGGCTGGGAAGCGACGTACCTCGTTCTCCATCAGTCCGGAATATTTGAATGGAAGAAAAAGTCCCGGTAATGGAAATCGATGTCCTTGTATAGACGACGTCCTTCCATCTCGGGCAGCGCGGGAGGATACCATCGTCGCGACAGCGAGCTTCGTTTATGCATTCAAAGCCGCGATATTGGAAAGATGGCCCCTACCCTCCCCCCACCCCCACCCTAAAACCAAGCCGTGAGACGGAGAAGTTCTGATTACGTTTCTATCCGGTTTCCGCTGCCAGTATGTATCTTAGATATAGTCATCTAGGCTTGGCGGAAACATATTAGTTCGGTTAGTTACACACTCGCCATGAATCTCTGCTTACGCGAAAAATAAAAAAAAATGTGTAGCCCTTGTTCCAAAGAATATATAATATACGCTAGTATATGAACAATCAAACATGTAGTGTTACCGAGTTATCTTAACTTTTTTGTCGTTACTTATGTTTAATTATATGACAGTCTAATATATTACTATATATATATATATATATATATATATATATATATATATATATATATTTATTTATTTATTTATTTATTTATTTATTTATTTATTTATATATTGTGAGTCATAACTTCATAATACATGAAATTATACATAAATAATTTATATATATATATGTGTATAGGTATATATTTATAAATGCGTGTTTATATGCATATTTAGATGCGTGTATGTGTATAGTCTAAATAATGCGTGAGGGTAAATATTTTTGTATACATTCATCTGGATGTAATTTGACACATCTCGCATAAGAATTTTACAGTTGAGACAACGCTTGTAAGCATTTTTTCCCCTGGTTTCGTACAATATCCTTCTGCTTCTTAAAGGTCACGATTGTAGCGACCTACGAAACCAAAGTGCTTAAATTCGTTCGAAAATAACAGTTACCACGCGTCTGTATGTATGTTTATGTATGTGAATGCACAAAGGCCTATGTATGCCTCACTAAAAACTACGGAACAGCGAAATTCTTGTTGTTATTTGGTGAAAATCTATACGGCCCTTCCCTACACGAACCAGAGCACAATCAGTGAGCAGTGAGCGCCAGTGTCGTGCCATTTAATTCTGTTACCGCTTTACGCTAGATATGTCACTCTATCATGAAACCCATCATTCTTCAACATAAGCACTCTCCGCAGCAATCCACAACATTGTCGGCCAAAGAAATATGTCGAACAGGACTGTAGCCGTTATGAACCTACTCTGCTGTCGAAAATTAACGTGAACTTCGCGTACGTCTCTGCTAATAACTTTAGAATACCAGGACAAAAATAACAAACTAGTTACACAATGAGTACTAAGTATAATGTCACAATACTTGTGTGCGTGTTATTCATATAAATTGCTTACTTTTAAAATAGCGAATGTTAGAACATTATATTGAAGTCTTACTCAGATGCCGTATGAATAAGTCAATCCAAATGTTGTATTTTGACAGTATTCATTGTCCTTGCTTTTACTAAAGTGCAGTTTATAAAATTAAGGTTAACCGGCTTGAAGACAGCACTAAATAAATAATATAGTTTTAGGTCAACTGATTTAGAGATTATAACAATATAACCATAATATATTTGAACAGTATATCATTCAAGTTTCAAATATATTGTACTGCTTGAAAGGAATAAGAAAATATTTAATGTCATATTTCTAGAGCTACTTTAATGATTGTAAATTTTTTTTCTTCTATCAAATCCAAAGTTATATCAGTAGAGTTTCTTTTTTGCGGGTTTGCCACTTCGGGAAATAGCATGTCACAAATAAGAAAGAAGAGTGTACGATAGATTTATTGAATTACTAGACTTAATGAAAACAAATTTTTAATTTGGATTGTTAAACATTTAAGATTTTTGTATGATTTTCATAACGTTGAGGAAAATAGCCATGATATGTTGGCAACTTCATATTATTAACTAACATTTTAACCTCTATCCAAAAGCGACAGATAAAGAGCATCATCATTCTGTAAATATGATTGTCAAATTATCTTTACTCTCTTAAGACTTAATTTAATGACATAATACGTACAAAGTAATAATTACTTAATATTAAACCCAGATCGAATTCAAACGAAGTTTTTGATTTTAAATGAACTGCTTATTGGAGTTTTCATTTCTTCAAGATTTTGAAGATTTTTATGATGGAATATTTTGTGTTAAAACCGTTCAAATTTTGTTTGAATCGTAGATGAAAACATTTTCAACTGAATTCGCAGTCGTTTTTACATGTCCGTAAGTTGTAATTTATAAAATTTGGGGGGGGGGGGGACGAAATATTCATAAAAATATTTTCAACTTGAAAAGACTTGAGGTGGCTGTTTGGGTGAACTTTCAGCGTCCGAAGCTTAGAAATGTGTGAACGCTTAGTGTGGCACATGCTCACTACAATTCATCCTGGCCTCACAGTGCACTTCACTGAACCAGTGTGCTGTCTTTTCCCCATTAGTTGGCTTATATGTGACCTTCAGTTGTGAGCATATTGATGCCCGTTATATATGAGATAAAGGTGTGCTCATCGTACATCAACAAATTTAAAGTCTTACACTAAGATGTTCATACAGTAAACTTGGGTGGATTGAGACACTGGGGTGAAGAGAAAAAATTAGAAACAAAATTCCTGGTTTATTTCATTACCTTAAATAAACTTAAATTGTAATAAATCTACTCTGTGAAACCATTATTGTCTTTTCTGTCTTAAAACTTAGTTTTTAAATTCCAGATTTAACACTGAAACGGCTTATACGACATATTGTCCCTATTCACCCATGTATCCTTATTCCAACATTTCCTGCCGCGAAATTGTGAGCTAAAAGGATAAATGGAGAAAACAGAAAGGTGACAGTTACGTGTAATGTCATATGAATACTCTTCCATGTAAACATCACATGTGTACGTTGAGCAACGACGAAAATCCTGGGCTAAATTGGAGAAGAAATTGTAAGTGTCAAAATGTAGTAAGACATTATTTTTTACGTGCGCAATGTGGCAACACTGCACGGAGATAGTCCCCTCTTACGCTCTGCGGCTAGGTAATATCTCATATATGTCACATCAAGTAAACATAGAATCATTTTTGTATTGCTCAGGAGTTTAACCTGGACTCATTATACGCATGTCTGAGGCACGAAAGAGTGTACTAACTACAGTACTATGTTGCCACATTGTGCATGTTAAATGTCATCTTACAATATTTTGCCACTAGCATTTTCGTCTCCAATTTAGCCCAGGATTCGCGTGGTGTGCTTATTATACAGCAGTTTCTGGACTACCTGTGTGTGTGTGTGTATATATATATGTGTGTGTGTGTGTACAGACACACACACACACATCCTATCTCTGCATACAGATCTGTGAAAAAACGCGTGGAATGAATAGCCGTGGTATAATTACGCCCATTTACGACGACGTACATTTTTACAATTTTCAAATATTACTCATCGGTAGAGTACATAACTTAGCGATAAAACTCTCATAAGACGCAAAATTATGACGTCAGTATTGCAGATATATTTTAGAAACCACAAACAGATTCACGCTGTTTCAAATCCATCAGTTAATGAGTATAAATGATGGCCAAGACAATATTAATTTCTTTTTTAATTAATTTTATTCTATAGCTTTACTAGTGTGCCCGATGCGATTTCTCGGAAGCAAGACCTTAGGAAACATCCATCTTTTTTCAAATGTTAGAGCTTCTGGGTAATCAGCTCTGCCCTTAAGAGACAGTCTAAATAAACGCTGAAAACATCAATTGATCTCTACGTTTTTTTCGAAGCCAATATGGACAAAATACTCAACGACAATCCTAGATAATGGTATTTGCCAACTTTATGAGTAAATATTTATCCAAAATTACTATTTCGTTACGCGTAATCTTTTGCGCCGCAGTTAAATGCGCGAGGTTCCGGCGTCAGAGATTGTGCCTCAGAAGTTCGTAACACTGGAAACAATTTTGTTTAAAACGTTGGCTGAAACTATCAGGATTGCTATTGTTTAGTTTTCGCAAATTGGCTTCAAGAAACCTACAGTTATAGATTAATGATTTTTGCGTTTTATTATGTACAACGCCCTCTTAAGAGGGTTTTATTACGTTGATATGTTTTAATATAAACATCTCTGAATCTCGCTATTCTTCATCAGTTCCTATGCATGTTTCGTAATTATACTTCCGGAATTCCTTTTGATAAATCAACTTTTTAAATTAGTCAAAACCAGTCGTGAGTAAACTTTTTAATGGGAGGGCCATATAAATGGGATGGGAAACCGTTATTATATTCTAGCTACACAGAAAATACATTTTGTCTTGTATGTAATTGTAGGGGTTATTGAAAACCATGTCGCGGGTCGGACTGACTAGCCCCAAGGGCCGCACTTGGCCCGCGGACCGTACTTTGCCCATGACTGGTCTAAACGTATTTTTACTAGTTACTTACTTTCGAATGTTCTTCATATTCCATAATACCCGAATTCCACATTTCTAATTTGAAAAAATTACGTACTGTCATACATAAATTATTCCCTTATTTTTTTTACACCACTTATGCGATGAACTTTCAAAAACGCTGACAAAACGTACTATTATTAACAAAACATAAGCCTAAAGACCAATGTCCATATTTCACTTTTCAAAAATGGTAAACTTCTCTACAAACTTTCATCCCCTATTTAACCCCCTTGGGGAAGGAATCTGTACAATCTCTTTTTAGTGCTCGCCTACGTTACATAAAGAACTGCTGGTCAAAATTCCATTCTTGTAAACTAACCGCTTTAACCTGTGCATTGTCTCTCAGTCAGTTAGCATTAGAGAATTATGAAGTAGATAAGAAATTTTCATTAATTTCAAGGAAAATATTCTTTACGCGATGTGTAAATTTCAGCAGGAAGGATGTAAACCGACATTGTAAGTCTCTGACTTGCCATCATTTTGTGTATGTGGCTGTTAGCTCTGGGTGACGGCCACATTAATTAGGATCTGGCATAGCGGGCGCTAGAGGGTTGAGGTCTGTAGGCAGGCTGCAACCCTGTGATAACACCGTTAAGCCTTATGATCGAGCTTCGCTTTTCAGTCTTGCTAAGGCTGCCCGCAGTCCCTTCAGATTACCTAAGTTAAGCCAGGCGTGTCAAACAAAATAATTGCACAGGCATTGTAGAAATATGGTATTTTCATGTGGTAAGAAAAATTATCTCTATATATAAAATGAAGTGCCCCGCCCATTCATTCACTCATCAACGCACAGCCCAAATCACTGGACCTAGAAACGTGAAATAGTCATCGTAGCTTCCCCTCACGACGTAGGCACCCATTAAGGAAGGATTTTTCGAAAATCGAAAATTACACTAAAAAAAGAGAGTATAGTAGCAGGTACAATAATTCTCTTAAAATAGGGTCAACAAAACAGTTTGGTTGTTGGTACTATATGGACAGTTCCTTCAACAATCTGTTTTGTAGAAGTTAGCATCTGGTTTTAAAAGCAACAATACTCTGTTTCTTCTAAAAGAAACAGATTGTTGAAGGAACTGTCCAGAGTAGTACTAACATACAAACTGTTTTGTTGTCCCTATTTTAACAGAAGTATGGTACCTACAACTATACCCTACTCTCTTTTCAGTGTAAATAAATGAAAAGGGGCTAAACCTTTATTCGCGAAATTATCGATAACTCTCTAGCCTGATGGCATATTGTTAATATTTTTTCTTCAAAACATTGCCAAGCAAATGCATATTTCATAATTTTTCGAATTTTCTAAATTCGGAAATTAAGGGGGTGAAAAGCCGTTAAATGTATTTTCAATAAATCCTCTATTTCTCTTAAACCTCTTAATTTATCGAGGTTATCTTTGTATCAGGATCGTTATCATCTAAATGTCTAAAAAGCAGTTATAGGATTTTTCAAAAATCGTCCATGAAAGCCGGTAAAAAACGAAAAGTGATTTAAATTAATTATCCGTACCTCCTGAACCAATTGAGATATCGAGGAAGTTTTAGCTTTAAAATGAAGCTTACTTAAATACCTAAGAAGTAATTTCAGGATACATGCTCTTTTCTTTAAAGTTTGCGTACGTAAGAATATACAAATCAATTTAAGGTAATTCGCAAATTAAAGATATGCAGTGAATTTAGTAACACCATCTATTAATATGTTAATAAATGTTAGTTAATATTTTCTATATTGCATTCGGACAAAGTCGCAACGGTACAGCTTATATATATATATATATATATATATATATATATATATATATATATATATATACACACACTTTATATACACACATATATACACTAGCTGCCTCGATATATATATATATATACTTTACATACACACACAAACACACATACAAATATATATATATATACTTTACATACATATATATATACACTAGCTGCCTCGATATATATATACTTTACATACACACACACACACACACATATATATATATATATACACACACACACACACACACACACTAGCTGCGTCGACAAACGTTGTTTTGTCACATAAATAAATTAAAAATATTTGCTAAACAATACAACAGCACTTGTATGAAAAATAAATAAAAACCTATTCGCAGACCTACCGAATGTATATACAAAATTTCATTGAAATTGGTCAAGCCTTTTCGGAGGAGTATCGAAACAAACACTGTGACACGAGAATTAGGTATACACACACACACAAACTAGCTGCCCCGACAAACGTTGTTTTGTCACATACATAAATTAAAAATATTTACTAAACAATAAACAATAGCACTTGTATGAAAAATAGTTAAAACCTATTCGCAGACCTACCGAATGTATATACAAAATTTCATTGAAATCGGTTAAGCCGTTTCGGAGGAGTATGGAAACAAACACTATGACACGAGAATTATATATATATATATATATATATATATATATATATATATATATATATATATATATATATATTTATAAACGCCTCCTACAAAGCGCTTCAAATACATTGAAGTACGTACACAAATATGTTGCTTTTAAGAACTATTTCACATGTGCACATTTGTGCCAAAATACAGAAAGAAAACACTCTTCGAACTATGACGGAATGCCGTTGCTAGGATACAATTACAAACACTTTCGACGGCCTTTCTCATTGCTAAAAACATATTCTTCATACTGCCGTACTTCAAAATGTAAATAGCCAAAAAGAGTGCGAAACTCTGTTATAGGCGGTTCGGAATAAAGTGAGCACTGAAAAAAGCCCTGCTTAAGTTCTATTTTCAGCCATTTCATATCTTTGCGCTTCTGACGACTAACAATGGGAAATGTCTAACCTCTCTGGACACGTCACTTGATGGTTGCGCGTCTGAGATAAATTGTACAGTCAGTATAAACTCGTACAGTTTGTTTAAAAGAAACTTCATTAATTATATGACATACAATGATGTCGATTTCGGTTGCTTTTATCTCAATTTTGTTGTATTTAAACAAGAAAATGCACGGAACTATATTGCGTAATTTCGCTGCCAACCATACGAGCAGTAAAGCGACTAGAGTTTAATGTTGAATTATATGCAGTAACGGCTAGTGATATTTTTCAAAAGTTAAATTTTTAGTGCTCACTTTATCCCGAATGACCTATAGGAACGTGTACTGATGTTTGCTACAGACTTACCGCCAATAAGATTTTACGATCACCGCTTAGAGTCCCACAGTAGCCTACAAGTTAACCGGCGGGAATCTTGCAAGCTAGTTAAACGCTTGGCTCGTTGTGGCGATGTGGCATTCGATGCGCGCTTCAACATTTTCCTTATAGCTCCGTCACTTCTGAGCCTGTAACACGCAGGCTATTCTGCGCTCTTAAGGATACTACCTACATAAAAGCAGTGACGTGAACAAGAATATAGATATACAGGTTATATTATTTTCAGCAGTGTTCCGTCATTATTAATGATATAAAAAAAACTATTTCCTGTGTTGGGAAGAGTATTGCTACAGGAATAAACATTGCTTATTAGTGTAAACACTTGTTTGTTCATAGTCCTCAGGGTAGTAAAAATATGCCGAAGATCCTATAGCGATGAAGGCCACTCCGAGATTATCAGAAAAGTCAGAGGTGACATACAGGTCCGCAGATACTAAGCCACAGAGAATATAAAATAACATGTATATCTCTAGCTTTTCTCACGCTACGACTATTAAGGTAGGCAGTATCCTTAAGATCATGGCATCCTATTTACTTTTGGTTGAGATTTTTTAAACCTTTAAAGAGGCAGTTATAGTAAAATTGTCACATATGTCGATTGAAAATAATTTTGACCGTTTACCCCACCTTTTTTTAAACAAATGTTATGTACTCTCTTCATTTGATTAAAAATAATTCTGGAAGTATCTACGAGAAGGTTTTACGGTACCTAATCTCTATAAGATATCGATAAATAATAATCGCTGAACAGCGTAAAAAGGAGTCCGTGCACAGGACTTTCTTCAATTTTTTGAAGATGTTATCCTTTTTCGTGACATTGTACCAACGGTGATTATATGAAAAATTCTAATAATATTTGAAATAAAATAAATAATGGGTTTAGAATGAATAAATAAATATAATTTTTTTATTCTATATTTATTTTCGTGTAAGTATCATTTATAACATCTTGTTTCACTGTGTTATATTTCTGCTGGTATATTTTCTGACGTCACATTATGTTGCAATATCCTTTAATTCCGAGTGTCGGTTCACCAGTGATAAGCCTTTAGCTGTTGGTAGCTATCAGCACTAAACTATATTTTAAATACGATCTAACCACATGCATAATTTCAAACAGAAATGTTTATATATAATTCCGATATCGAAAAATATTATTTTGAGTAGCATCTGAATACTTAAGCAAGTTCTAGTTAAATGAACGTGTAGAACGTAGATAGTAAAAATTTTAAAGTTATTTCCACCAAGAGCAGATTATTTTTTGACTATTTATTCATTTTACACTGAAAAAATATAAGGGAAGTACTAAAAACATAAACAATTATATTTGTCTTTCAAATAAACTTTAATGTGCTGTATAGTTACTGCTAAACTAACTTTTTTATTTTTTATTTCTTTATACACCTCTAGTTTTACTGACCATTATTTTTGAAATGATAGAAATAAATATCAGTCAACAGATAAAATGTTTCACAGCATGAAGCAACTTTTAAGAAGCATATTACAACAACAATGACAAATTTAAACGTCTTAGAAGTAACGTTGATTACAAAACTAACTTTCTGTGCAGTAGGTTGGTACTGAAACATCATATTAACCTGTTTAAATAGTAATAGTAATAAAGAAAATACATAGGTTGCATTTTATTGTTACGATTGGAACTCGAAGACTGACTGACTAGCATATAGGCCCGGAAATCTTGGCAGCGGCCCTGCCAATAGGGTTTACTCGTGTTCGAAATTTAAACTGATGGTCAGCTACTATGACTAGAATAATATTTAAATATAAATACTTGTAAAGAATGATCTGTGGCAGTATCATTTAGTAAGATATTAACCACTTACAAACTATGTAAGCTTTTCTTTGGATACTCGTCATTTTAAAACCTCGAAGAGCATTTCAGTCGGTTATCAAATCCTGGTAATCGACCAAACCGGGTAACATGACTGTGATAACCTACTATATTTCAGCGAGTGAAATTTTATCAGCGCATTACTGAGCGTTAAGACCAGGCCATGTAGTTTCATAGTAATTTTGAAAATGCTTCTTTTAAAGCAACATAATTTTTATATCGAAGAATCTCAACATTGTGTACCCAATTATTTGGTAGCAATCTTTTAGTTTCTAAGATTTTTCACCTATATTATAAACTATTCTGTTATTTAAATAAGCCAAAATCAAGCCAAATATTTTTTTGCGAACGAACGGTGCATTATTATGCAAATCACCGACATAACGTTGTGCATAGTATGACTGCTCTCAGTCCAGAATTTCTTAAGGGAATTCCGTTTTAAAAATGTTCAGTGTTTTTTTTGCATCAATGTTAAAAAAATACCTAGTATTGTCTTAATAGCACCTCCAGCCGGTGCATGATATCACCTATGGGTGCTAGCTTTTCAAATCAATCTGATCTCCGTTTCTTTATTATTCCATTTATCCTATGTGACTTCAAGCGGTATCCATATTTTGCATGTATAAAGTTAGACCCTATGGTTTCAAAGTCAAACTCGTATTTCTATGGCGTCTGACAAAGCAGTATATCAGCCACTTGAGGGCCCTGAAAATCGTGTTTCAATAACTGAACTACATTCTCAAACGTACATTGACGTAATTTGAATATTTTTATTTTTAATTTGTAGATAAACAAATGTACTGAGCGTTAAGAAATTTAATCAAGGAAGGCTTTATTTGGAAATAGTGTAATATTACGAAAATGTATTGCCCCTACGTACCCTTTAAAATTCTGCATTTTTCTTAGAATTGGATGATAATTTTCTGGCTGTGACATGCCTACATACTGATCTATCACTGGTGACAAGTATTACACTAGCATCTTTCTCACTGGCTCTGTCAAATAGGGCAACAGTTTCACGTACATATAATAGCCAGTAGCGTAAACAAAGCTTCCGGCACGACGAACGTATGTTCACACATTGCAAACAGCCAAATTTTCTCGCGATAAATCATCGTCTCTAGGTATAATCTAATCCAGCTACTTTTCAAGCGTGGTTAAGGGACGTATTAAGTACTTTTGTCTATTGAAAATTTGCTGGGCTGACGTACATCAGAATAAATAGAAATATTCGGAGAATGCTTTAGTAACTACAATTGTTATTCCGAATTAAGTTCCTGTAATATAATTTAAATATATGGTTGCATGTATTGTTTACACATAATAGAATAAATATTGGTGATGCATTTCGGTTTCACCGCTGAACAACAGATCAGTCAACAAAAAAAAAAAAACATGTTTCCAAGATCTGGCCATTTAAGATGATTTTACATAACATGCTACAATGTGTGGCCATAGATAACAAAAACACAGGTTAGGTGTGGTTAGTTTTTTTTTTTTTAGTGAAATTAATACGTAGACAACAGATGGTGCCAAAATCTTAATTTTATTGACATTGTTAGTTGGTTCGTTGTTGCCTAACTCCGTCCAATTAAAATGTTACACATGATGTTCTTCAACAACTGCATAGTAACCACAGTTCAGCCACCTAAAGGATAGTAACCAAACCACTGCGAATCCTGGGTTCGATTGGAAACGAACATGTAAGTGACAAAATGTTATGTGGCGACATTTTACGTGTACATTGTTAAACACGGCACAGTGAAAGCTCCCCTCCCCCTTGCACTCCCGTAAAGGTATTATTTTCTTATGTTGCGTCTTGTAAACGTAGAACCATGTTTGAACTACTCGGGATTTGAACCTACACCCATAATGTGCAGGTCAGAACGGCAGAATTAAGATATGTAAGATATGTGTAGAGCGTAAGAGAGTACTAACTACGATGCCATGTTGCCACACTGTGCGTGTAATATGTAATTGTGCAATGTTTTGCCACTTGCGTTGTCGTCTCCAATTTAACCCAGTATTCGCGTGGTGCGCATATTATGCTGTTGTTTCTATACACCCTGTATGCAGCGGTAGTAGACATTCAGCGACAAAATTAATTTTGCCTACAATAACCAAATGTAATTTTTATGTCAAACTCATGTGACGAGTCTGTGTTTCCCGGTACAGACAGTAGTTTAATCGAACCTGATCTTCCGTGACTGCATGTGAAATGATCGGATGTTTAATTTTCGCAGCTTCCCTCATATCGGCGCCCCGTGGACAAAGTAATCAGCTGACTGCGCGGTACAGTAGATAGAAAAACAATAAATCAGAATGATCAGCGAACAAAACAGTGTTGTTGGAGAGATGGATAGTCGGTTAATTATACTGAAACGCGCGGAAACCATTTAACACTAGTTTAAACTTTTTTTAAATTAGTGACTTTTTTATTTGCATTTCAAGGAATTACTAGCCTCTCCCTCATTAAGTACATTTATTAATCGTCAAAATAAGCAAAGTCATAAATGAGAAACACTTTGTCAGCGGTAAAACATCCATGTTGGTTATAAAGTTCGTAAACTGATACTACATACAAAATGATCAACATGACTACGTTTATTTTTGTATGTGAATGTTTTTCATTCTTACCAGGATATAACTTCTTATCTGTTTAAAAAATTGTTGCAATGTTGATGAAATATTTAAAAAATCATCTTGGACATATACAATTACAGCATTGCAACAGTAGCGTGCCTCTAAATACAATATTTCGTATACAAATGTAACTTTGACACGCACATACAAAGGTTCACGGTTTAATACACAACCCGTCCGTACTTGCACTATACGCCAATGTTGCTTTTTCGATGTATATGCATGTGTTTCGAACGTGTTACAACAGTATAAGCTTATCTTTATGTGTTAATTAAACATAATGGAACAGAACAGTCCTCAGGCATATTAAACTGATAAAATCGAGCAAATTATTGTGTCGTTCGGGATGTTTAAGTTGATAGTTCGTTGAACTTTGCACAAAAACTTTATATAATTGGTCTTTGTATTAATATTTTAGCTTGTAATTTGACCTAAGTTACAGACTTTAAGATTAAGAGAATGTCGCTGTGGTGAATTAATGTAATTTTATAACAACTCTATTTTTTTTTTGCACTACAGGTGATCATTGAGCGTAAGTTAAGAATTGACAGTCTGTAAAAATTTAACTTGACGCATGAATAAAAAAAGATATCTTCGAGGAAGATAGTTTTTACAGATTATTGCGCTGATCTTATAAATGCTATTTTTAAATTGTCAACTAACGCTTCATCGTATCCTAAAGTGCAAAGTGAATATTATATAAAAATATAGAAAATTATTACTATCGCAAGACTAAGATAGGACCTCGCTATCAAATCTGTGTATGCAACAACTACCAACAACTGGTTACGAGGAAATTATTCCAGCTGTTCTTCAATATTTGAGTTTTGCGCATAGTTTTGGGATGATTTTGTCAGTCTATATAAGCTAGTAACTCATAGAATCAAAATTTTACTGTCAGACATTATTTGAATAATTAATTCAAGAAAAAAATTGTTTGTTTTATGTTTAATAAGTATACGATATCGTTAATGTCAGACCCTTACGCTGTTTATGGTGTTCTAGTTTAAAAATTATAAGACCAGACTAATACAGGTATGCAGGCAAATACATTTTTTCTTCACGGTTTGTAATACGTTTCATCTTGTCGACTTGGCGATCGTTAATTTTCCCATATTCGGGAACATAAAAACTCTGCTACTCAGTCTTAATAATTCCAATACATTAAAATGTTAGCCGAGAAATGTGTAAATAAAATGGATTTTTTAATGTGTCTACAGATTCCACAGATTCTTAAATATTATGTTTCTGTAACATATTGTCTTTCGATCTCTTCAAAAAAGGTCCAGACTAAATTTGCAAAATTTCTATTTAGGCATGAATCATATCAAAACTATCAGACCTAACTTATATTAAGCCTAGGCTACATTCGTAATAACACGGTCACAGCACGCAAATAGCACAGCCGCACACAAACAACATAGAACACTATGCTACATTCGCGCACAACATAAAAGTGTTCTAAATTATTTGAGAGACTATTTACTGTATTATATCGAGTTATTCCCCGCTTTCGTAATTAAATAAAATCAAAGTATTTATTGTTGCTCTTCGTGCTTAAACGATTAAAATAAGTAATTACTTTTACACAACTTCATAAATATGTAAATATACTAACGTAGTGTTCGCTCAGCTTCTTGATTGGCTACGCACAGAACACAGCGCACGGCGCACAGAAAAGTAAAAAATTGGTGAACTTGTTGTGCGCCGATCGTGTGCTATGTTTCTTTGCGTGTGCTGTGCGTCCATGTAGTAGTTGCTATCTATTAACACACGTTCAACTTCTGTGCGTCTGTGCTGGTTGTGTGCTACTGCCGATGTAGCATAGGCTTAATATATTAACCCACCTAATATAACGTAGACACAACAATGCTGATAACAACGTTCGTTCTCTGTTTAACACTGTACATGTTGGTACCAAGCTTTAGACGATTTGCGATATCTCGAGAATTTTGTCAAATTTGTAGATAAGTATTGCATTCAAGTAATATGCAGTTATATTGAAGTAATTCAGCAAACGATATTTAGCACGGTATTGATTAAAACATTATCTAGCACATAAACAATGTACGAAACTGTAAAAACAAACAGCCATAGATCAAAGACTACTAAACTACGTGCAACTTCTATTATACTCGAGTCATAGCAATCACACTCATAGACAAAAAGGAATAAACAATTTACATAAATTAATGGAAAACTAGACTCAGCACGTAACTGTCAGTACTACCAACTGTTTGGCGAAGTATATTGGTTCTAAGTATACTTAGAATAGATTCCCGTTGCTTTAAACAAATGCGTTAAAGAAAATGTTGTAAACAAGTTTACGTTTATTGACCTTCACTCAAATTCTTGTTGATTCTCTTAGGGATAATAAGTCTTAGACTGTTTCATGCAACTATTCTTACATCCAAGTTGAAATGTCCTTTCAGGATCCATGTTATGTGAAAATATTTTTATCCTTTAACTACAAGTTGTCTCCATGAAAATTTATACATTAAAACTATAAACATTTTTACAGTTGATTTTCTTCCCTTTGCGTTCTCCCAGACCCGTTATTTTCACTGCTTCTTCGCTATAAAAAAAACGCACTTCCTTCTAATTCCAAGCGTGATTGGCAACTTACTATGCGCTATGCTACGAAAAAGAAAGCATCTAAGCCAACTATAATAACACTCATAAATATCCTGGAGTTGGGCTTCAACTGCGAGTAAAACCTCTTAGTTTGCTCGGCTGTGGGGTGTGGGAGGAGAAGAATTTTCATTACTTTTCGTCGGATATAGGTAGCACGGCTTATTTATATCCACTCTCCTGGATATTTTTTAATAACGCTGTTCTTTATTGTTCCCGGAAAATAAAAATGTCCTCTTTCTGTATGTAACACGGGGAATCTGTCGTTTCATTCGAACAATATTAGGGAAGTAATTATACTCCCATTGAAAACAGTAAAGAACACTCAGTTATCTCACTACGCCAATTTTCGCTTACTTCGTAATACCATTGTTCGGTATCAAGGACTGCCAAAATATCGTTGGTATTTGGTTTGAATTGTTACGAAAATGTGTCACGCATTGTGATGAAATTAAGCAAATGGTATATTAATGGGTGCAAAACGTCACGAACTGTCATTAAATTATGCAAATAGTATAATGTTGGTCACGTTTACTACTGGTTTTGTGTTATTATAAACTGTCGTTTCATTATTATGGCTACAAGAAACACATGCTGTCGTCTGAAGGAAGGTATATATTCAAAAAACAAAATTTCAGTCATTGTGTGTGTGTAAATAAAATTACTCACGACTTAATCGCGCATACATACACTATTTTTCGTAACGTATGGACGTTTTTAACTTACTTTCCGAAGTGAAAATTAGGCTTATGAGATCACCTTCATGTATGTTTTTATTTATGTTTGTCTCCCTTACCAATTTTTTAACTGGTGGACCAAATTTCACCAAAAATTGTGCGCGTACACGTGGTTAACGTACTCGAGTTTTTCGTACTTCGACCATGCCGTGTATGTATGTTCAAAATTTTGGTCATTTTTTAACACGCCAGGTATCCTAAAAAAAAAATAACATGTCCACACATCTCAGAATATTCTAGGAATATCCTGCAAGTAACCTGAATGATTGAAATATATTTTTGGCGTCCTATTCGTACCCCTAGGATAATGTAATGGTACATAATTTATGTTAAGTTTCATAAGCCAATGTAATGTTAGAATGCTGAGAACACAATATTATAACGGTTTAAAATACACTGAAAATAGTATTAAAAGTAGTAAAATTATTTTTGAGCAGACATAACCGTTGGTAAATTCCTCAAGTATATCCGTTGTATATCAAGACAGTATCTTCCTTGGATATCCGTATGCACACATCACAGGATGTCCTAGGAATACCCCGAAAATGTCCCGAATGTCCGAAATGTATATCGGGCATCCCATGGATATCTCCAGGATATTGAAATGGCTCTTATTTTGTGTTAAAATACATGAGATAATCTAATATGGAGATGCTTATATAACAACAATGTAATTGTTAAAATTGCATTAAAATTACTTGTAAAAGTTTTTTGAGTCGATATAATTCTAGGCAAAATCCCCAAGTATGTACACTGGATAACCCAAAAGTATATCTCATGGCTATTCCTATGCATATCTCTCATATCCTAGGAATATTCTGTAAATTTCCCGAATTTTTGAAGTACATCAAGGACAGCTATGTATATCACTAGGATATTGTAACAATACGTAATTTGTGTTAAGTTTCACGAGATTGTGTAACAAAGAGATGCTTGGATTACAATAAAATAGTTTTTAAAATTTCCATGAATAAAGGATTAAAAAGAAATTTAAGTGTTTTTTGAGCCGACATAACGCTTGGAAAATTGCTCAGGTTAGCTGGATGTTTCTAAAGTATGTTCAGTGGATATCCCTAACGTAATGTATGTAGGTTATCCAGATGAATTATTTCACTGACACTGTTCAATACCTTTAAGATAACACAATGTATTGTTAAAATGTATTAATAGTTTTGTTGATAAAATTATTTATGAAATGAATGCATAAAAATTATTGCTAAAATGCATTCAGAAGTATCCACTGCCTAAATAATTAACACTGCTCCAATATAGTGGTACATGTTTGCCCGTAATGTGAATTATCTGAGTTTCTTGTGGTGAATAACCATGTAATTTCAGCAAGTCATCTTAACGATGAAACCTATATTTTTGGTTGAGTTTTTCATTGTTAGATAGTTGTAACTTCATTTTCGGCAAGACGAAATGTGTTCCAAATACATATAAAGATATTTTTTCTCTCTCATTGTAAATAGTTTTGTATAGGTAAGATTTAGGATGTCGACTAGCAAAGTGGTGTCATGAAGTAACGGTTAGCATGCTAAACATTAAATTTCGTGATTGTGGGTTCGAATCCTACTATATTAGATTTTAATGTTGATAAGATATATAAGATAGAAAATGTTATTACAGTACGAAAATATGAACATAATAATTATCTTCATAATAGGTACGTGTTTTTGTGTTCTTTTACACATAGTGACCAATCCTGCAGGCATATCTCATGAAGAACCTGCATGTATATCCCATGAAGAACCTGCAGTGATATCCCACAGATAACCTGCTAGGTTATCCCTTAAAACTCCTGCGGCCATGTCCCACGAATTTCCCGAAATCATTGATATGGTAGTCCCACAGACATCCTGGGGATATCCTAGGGATATCTTAGAAAATCTATGGCATATCTAGAATAGCCTAAGATTATGTCCTCCGGTTATCTCTTAGATTTCTCTGTGCTCTGTGGGGTGTGTTACAGGAAATTATACAATTTTTTTTAAGTTTCAATCAAGACTAGGGAACAGAATGCATTGTGTTTCTCCGTAAACCGAAGTAACATTCATATTTAAGAAAATGTCTTCATAATAAGACATAGGCATACACGTGGATATTGAAATGAAATGTAAAAGGCAAGGTACATTTATATTCATATAAACGTTTTGTGTTAATTGTTCTGTAAATAATTTAACTGCAATAACATAATTCATGAAAACATCATTCTCTGCGTTTTGTTTTACGTTTTTCGAAATGCAATGCAGGAAATATAGTTACACGACAAACTAAAGATTAATGCTGTCCAGTTATAATAAATACGGTTCAATTTTATATGTATCAAAATTAGTTTTAAGAATATTTATATGCGCAAGTCTAAAATTTTATTGTTAAATCAATTTTAACCATTTCTGTTGAGAATTCTCAGATACTGCAAACTATGTCTAACACCACTACTGTAAATTTTAATTAAAAGTATCTTTGCGGAAAAAAAACTTTACAGTGGCTCGTATTTAGCACATATTTACTTGTGGCAACGAAATTGTTTTTACCGCGCATGATGTCTATGTTTAAAACAAAGTTACATCTGGTTTAACGAGACATTTCTGAATACGGCCCATGATGTTTAGAGTCCTTAATTTCAAAGTCTATATTTTTAAATTTCGTTCGCTAATGTGACAATTTTTACCAGGTGTGGGGCCAGTTAAATATTGCATTCAAATTAGTTTGTCACGCCATTTGGGATTTTGTTATATTTATTGTGGGGCTTAGTTATTATGCGCCATTTTTGTATAAAAATATCCTTCTGGATGTTAGTAGCCTGCAGGAACCAATCTAGGCTTTACTTCACCTGGGGAAAGAATTTGTTTTCCCCTCTCCTTCCCCGATATTTTGCAACACTCCAATCCAACCAACAGTATTAAAAGTATTTTGCTCACGTTGTTTTGTGCTCGCGTAAATAACAGAGTAAAATTTTATTAGAAATACATAAAACAGGCATTATGGTTGTATGAAAAGAAAGTTTTAATAATATAGATGAAATAATTTTTATGGTGTGTAGACAAATTACGTTTCACCACCAGCGCCTCCTCTAACCCAGCGCCCAGAGCAGTCAGCCCCCTCCCCCCCCCTCCCACACCCCGTTCCTGCTATAACCAACCCTGAACATTTGCATGTGTATGGCTTAAAGTTTGGTGATATATTCTGATTATTATTGTACTTTCAAATGTGTGCATTACTTATTCCAAAAAAAAAAAAAAATCTGATATATTTTGATCAATGCCCGAAGCATAACTTAAAACGTAAATTGATTTATTAGGATAATTTTTCTGAATTTCCTTTCTTTGTTAGAAATTATTATATCTTGAAAGTTTATGTAGGTTTTGTTTATAAACTTATAGTATTTATTTATGTACTTAAAGATTAATTTATTAGGCTAATGTTAGTAGGCTAAAATTTAAGTGACGCAGCAAACGAATGTAAAGTTTACTAGAAATATGTAGGAAAAATTAAGAAACAGTTTTCGTTTTCAAATTCGTTGCTTTTCACTGTAGGAATTCAATTGACTTTTTAGTAAATTAATTAATTGATAATTTGAAATTTTTTTTCTAGTGAAAGCATATAGTTTTACTGTCATGAAAACGAAATGTGTTAGTTATTTATTTGTCTTCGCCGGTGTCGACTTTTACATTCGATGTAGAAATACTGGATACACAGTAGAAAACAATCGTTATTTTGAACTAACTACATGTATAAGGTAAACTTTTGCGGATACATGTTCGACCAGGGACGCCTGGTCGTCGGGCCACCCGGCGAACACGGAAGCTAGACATGTGGTCGCCAGTGACAACGAACGATGCACTTGTCTGGAATGTCGACCCAAAGCCATTCCATCTATTAAAATAAATATAATTAAAAATGTTCTTCGGAGGTAAAGTCGAGGTTGTCCTTCCGTAAATACACATTTCCTGGCCAGCATTCTTAAATTAATTTACAATGTTAGTCATCGCATGCCTTGTTCTGTGAGTCATGCCGCGAGAAGACATAAGCAATTACGGGATGATTGAACACTTTTTTGGTGACCTTGTTTGTAAATGCTGGCTTTAGAAACGCTCTGTGAATATAAATTCCTATTTCTGTTGAACTTGGCGCATTTGTCGTGGCAAGTGACTATTTACGACGTTTGGTATTATAAATTTATCTAAAACAATTTTCTTCCTTTGAATTGAACTACTTAATTTTTAAAATCTTGCCTTTGCGATTAGCTTCGCGCAATTTCAGGGGGATTAAAGCATATAATATTAAGGTCACTATCCATAATTTGTATTGATTTACCGATAATGTGTTTTTTTAGTCCCAAACTAGACCATATAATGAAAAACTGATGCACAGTATTGTTGAAAACAATGTGTAATCTGCTATCAATTTTTTTTCAAAGAAAAACATGCAATGGTTTAAGTTAACTATCCAATTAATAAAATTCTCATTACTGAACTAGTTAACCAAATCTATATATGTTTTATCTAAGAAAAGTTAGACTTCATAGTAAAAATAATTTCAGGAAACAGCAACAGTTTATTGATTTCTGCTCTCGTTTACAAATAAAAAAACAGTTATTGTAAAAACAGTAGAAATGAAGGATCGTAGCCTAATAAGTAACTTTTAATGTACACAGCAGTCAAGTACATGTTTCAAGGAAGATGACATTAATTAATAATTTGCCCTTTACTCAGAAAATATGTAATTTGAAGTTTGTGAATCATTTGTAGTATTTTGGGAACAGCAATTATACAATAAATCAGGCTTATAATATTATTTAAAAGTCTCTTAGGTTTTTCGACCGACTTCCACAGAGCTTCGTGCGACATTGACATGACTGCACCAAAACTGAAGAACGAACTTTAAAACGGTATTTTTGAATTACAATCTTAATAACTTGTCAACTTTATATGTAGAACTTCACCACACAAAATTGATTTGCACGTTCCAGTTTTAGCTGTAACGCTCAACGGGATTGCTCCTGGACCGGTGTTCTATATCTCAAATGGATGTCATTGCCCTTCTCATCATCCCTAACAATGTGTAACACATCTACTTTTATATTTTAACGAAGGCTCTCGTTCGTCTTTACTTCTGAGCTTAGTCTATGTTTCTTTTAAATGTTCTTCGTTCAGAACAATGATATTATTTCCATGCCTGAAACCACATTGCTGCGAGATATTGAGAACGCGAATGAGTGAGTGAGAGATTTTGGTCAGTGCTCAGCAACGAGGTCTTTATCGCTTGTGAGGGGTGACATGAGGTGAGTATGGAGCAGCACCGGCATGAAGGGGTGGGGAAACGGGAAATCCCCTAGAAAACCCACCGACCAACGGTATCGTCCGGCATGATTCCAACATGCGAAAATCCGGGGCCGACCCCTGATCGCCTTGGATGGAGGCGAATGGTAGAACGCGTAAGAGTAAACATGTAAGAATGGCACCAAGATTAGGTAGTGCTAAAAGCGAATTATATTTTATTTATTAATTAAAAATATATTAATTGCAGCTATTTATATAGACATTAAATGTGGTAAATAAATTTAAGAGCATGTTAAATGACAGTGGTAAAACGTATTTTTTAAATGTTTTGATTTTCATGAAGGAACACAACGTTAATCTCATACTGTACATCCCGATAAAAGAAATTAAGCAATATGACAACAATTGACAGCACAGTGCGGTAACGATTCTGTTGCAGCCTACGATTTCGTAGCAAATTACGTACATTAGTTGTCATATATTATTTTAAATTATTGTGTTTTTGCTTCTTTTTCATTGGTTGTGTACTATAGTAACAAAAATATAATTTATAAACAATGATTATTTTAACTACATTTCTTTGTGAAATTGTACCTTGTCTTTACATGTGCATAACTCTGTTGTATCACATAGTGTCTCCCCATGCTCTTCATTTAAGAAACGGTGTGTCTTAGATAACGGTGTTCGGAAACTTAGCAGCACTGCGTCACATGTAGGTATTTGATAATACCGTGGTATTGTCTGATTCCTCTCTGGAACATACCGAGTTATATTGATTTATTAGAGTTCACTGATAACTGCTGTGTATAAAAGTTATCTTATAGATTATTACTTCGTAGGCTAATAAAATTCTTGGCTGTACAGCAGTTCTTAAATTTATGAATGCTGTTAAATACTGAAAAACCTACTGTTTCATAACACTAAAGTCAAAGTCATATTTAAAAGTGGTTGATTCCGAAAGACGAAAGAAAATGGGCATTAAAACAGAATATCTAAATAATTAAAAGTAATAAACATAAATTGTAATTCTCAATTGAGTAAGCATAGGCAAATTTTTCTTTTCGCACACCTTTTCTATTGCCGTCGAACTATTGCAACAGAAATAATGACTACTACGTGCCTATCAAGTGATGGTGAAAACACTTATTATAAAGCAGATATTTAATATTTTTATTTCATAATTTTAAATTTGGCTGTGTTCAAAACGAAGCCAAAAGTAAATCATACCGCACTGCTAAAAACGTTATATGTGCTAAGAAGTTAACACTGAAATAATTTCTGGTATTCAAGATAATTTATTCTTATTTGTATTTGCTATTGCGATGACAGCGGTAACTTTGGCAAATTATGAGCAGTAATAAACTAAATTTTACATAAATCAGTAGGTAGTTTAACCAAGCGCTCGTGGAACGCTAGGATGGATATCAAAACTGCACGTCAGCCAGAAAATTTTCACTTTGAGTCTACAAGTGTGTCAAAATGCGGCATTAATCTTAGCATAAATTTAAATATAAGTTTCTGAATTTAATGAAATAGCGAACGGTCATATATGAAGCTTCCTAAACCACTTTTTAATGATTGTCGAATAAAAAATGCGATAATGCACGTTAATTAAGTACCAGGTTTTTGCCCATGACAGGGATTATTCGTATCATTGTTCTGGTGTAATGAACGTTACACTGAAATCGGAGTATATAGCTACACTAGCAGTACGCCCACGGCTTTGCTCGCGTGTATTTTTCAGAGCAGATACCAATTTGTACACTAGATGGATAGTTCAGTCATCAAGTGTTAGAATGACAAATCTGCTAGTTGAGCTAACCATGCAGCAGTACAAGTAGCTATAGCTGTTCACGAGAAAAGCAATCCTAAGTTTGTCCCTGCCACTAGCAGCGGCTTCGCCTGGGTCATATTTATAGTCACAGCAAAGTTGACGTTGCGGGGTAACATCGGACTGTTAAATGTAAGAGGTTAATCGAATGAAATGCATAGTGTATGTGGTATTAAAAGACTGATTTTCCTTGAGTAAAACCATTGGCAATGGTGCCACAATAACATATTTGTTTTTCAAAACCTTCACTCGAAGTTAAGTGGCATTAAGGAATTTTGGCGGGGATAATGTTTCGCTGAAATAAAAGCGTATTTAGTGCCAAAACCTTAAGGTTAGTGAGATGATGAATGTGGGCTGATGCTGTCGAGGTATTTCAGTAAATATTGGACAGCATAATCTATTTTCATCACTTTTAAACGACTTCATCCAAAGTGCACTAATTTCATCTGCCTTGAAGTTTTTATTTGCGTCAGACTTTCATCCATTTGCACAGCCTTTAAAAGGAATTTCAGCCCAGAACTTCCCGAACAATAGAACGTAACTACAAATAACTGCGACACACAATGTCGAATTTATTAGTGAAAAATAGTTTTGAAAATTAAACATTAATTTCCTGGGCTCAAAGAGGTTGTACAACACCGCGTATCGATAGAGCTGTAGAAAGAAACTCCAGTATAAATAATTTCTCGCTGGCAGTACTTGCTTTTTGGATCGTCTTCCTTGAAAGTTCACATACAAAAGTTTCTATTTAATAAAGTTATCTGAAAAAAAATATTGCTTTTTAGGTACTTACGTAAGAATCAGTCTGACGCAAATACCACCTCAATATCTCTACTGGTTAGATAAGTATCATCGGCAGATAAAAAACAATTTGTGTGCCTTTTCTCCCCTCAAGTGTCGAATTTAAAAAAAAATATTATTTTACACCTTAAAAAATTTGTTAGATTGTCCAAGTGAAGTGAAAATCACGATGATAGCTCCAGTCAAAGCAAAATCGATCATTCATTAAAAATCACATACCACCCACGTACAGTACTAAGAGTTCGAATTTTGAAAAATCTTAAAACCTTCTTGCGGTCACTTACCTACTCGTCATCCTGAAGCAAAAATAAACTGTATATCTCGACGGGTTCGATAGATATAGATGATTTATCTAAAACGCATGCTAGGTCTTTTCACCTACTATGAGACAGAACTTCGAAAAATCCTTGAATTCACATTTTAGACTACTTTACTATATAGTGTCTCTTAAACGTGAAAAACACAATAGCTCGCTGGGTTTAAGATATATAGACGATTAATTGAAAATAAATTTAATCACTCTTCACCCCTTTTCACCTCCTTATGTGGAGAATTCCCAAATTTCTTGAAATTACCTCTCAAGTATTTGAGTAAGCACCAGTCTTAAACAAAAATCACGTCGCTGTATAAACATCAATGCCATCGATATATTTATATGTATATATATATATATATATATATATATATATATATATATATATATATATATATAACGATTGTGAAACGAAAACATATTTTACCCTTTTTTAAACCTCTTTGGGGCCGAATTCGGAAAATGTTTAAAAATTATATTCATATATTTACATAAGCATCTATCTAAAGCAAAGAGCAATTCGATAACCTGAATGTGTTCGGTAGATATGGAGGAATAATCGAAAACACATTTCACGTATTTTCGCCCCTTAATTAAAGAATATTGAAACGTCTTGGAGTCCTGTCATAGTCATTTGTATACGTAACCAATGGAAGTAAAAATCACGATGATAGTCAATTGCGTTTCAGATATATAGACGTTTAAAAAAAACATATGTTGCCCCTTTTTACTGCTGTGGGGTCGAATTTCAAAAAACCTGAAAATAATGTTTGGTTTACGTTTGCCCTTAAATATTGAATTTAAAAAAAATCCTTAAATTAACTCATATGAATTTTTTGTGTATCATATTAAAGTAAAAATCACGATGATAGGTGGACGGGTTCGAGCTCTATCGAAGATTCTTCGGATACACATTTCCCCCTTTTTCACCCCCTTAAGGGTCGAATTTCGAATAGTTCCTTGCTAGTGCTTGCCTACGACCTGAGGGGAACCTACACAAAAAATTTTCACTATTCTGTGTCCAGTGGATTGGGCTGCAGTTTGATGTGTCAGTCAGTTAGTCAGTGTTCATTTTATAAAGAGAAAAAAACTAAATCCACGAGACAACTCATCTAATGGCTATTCGTTTTGATGTTACAGGATGCCTTATAAAAAGGTGTAAATTTTTATTTACGTACGCCGGAAAAATTACAACAAATATTTTGAACGATTGAGCAATGTTATAATGAATTTTATGCCACGAACTGTATTTTACTCTCTTTTATAGTAGAATAATAATGTTACAATATCCATCACATTAAACCACTAGTTGTCTACTGCCCTCAAGTTATCTTCTTACAGGTTATAATATGATGTATATCAGAATTACAGATTTATAATAATACATGTGTCACACGTAAGTTTTTGTTGTAAGTGATCTTGAAATACGAATGGGCTCAGTAGTAGTCTGTCTCCTGACCTATAAAATTGAATGTTAATAGCCTCATCAACCTGTGGGACGCAAATATTTTTTCAGGTCCTCTCACTGCATTTCGTACTTTTCTTTGCCAAACTGCTTCAAATCCAAACAATTTTATGGCCTCGCTCTTTAGTTTTGCACTGGTTTCTAAAATAATATTTCTTAACGTAAATTAATACATATATCAAAAATTCATTCTTACAGTTTTATCACTTATATATCACCGTTTGTATCTGAATTTTTCTGTTGCAATACACCAAACGGATTTTTAGATTTTTGACCCTGAAATATCACATATTTTGTTGTCAAAGTAAGCCAAAATGAAGCAAAATAATTGTTTGCCAGCAGACGGTTGATTATTAAAAAAAACTCTCTGCCAACATTGTGTATCATATGACTGTACACAGTTTCAAATTTTTTTCAAATAGTTTGGTTTAAACGTATTCGAGTTATTTGCAATTGTTTGAAATAAATGAAAGATCATGGCCGTAATGAGGTTTAGTCAAAAGGCGGTTACTGAAGATTGTGTTACCTTTGGTTTATGTATTGTTTTATGCTGCAAATTTATTTAGCACGATGTCTTCAACCACAGTTTAACAAAGTTATGACTTGAATGTAACCACTAGAGAAAATCATAATCACTTTGCCAACCCAATGTGCACAAATAAGTAAACCCTGTTGTATAGAATTGCGCTTCTCAGATGTTTTTCATGTTGTCGCCTAATTTTTTTATTTTAATATTTTATTGACAGTAAATTTGTGTGCCGTTAATTCATTCTGGTTTGTGGTTTGTAAATGCAAATTATCGCGTGTTTCAATTATAACAAGTCAATAGTAAGGAGCAATCTACATATCCTAGGAATCAAACGCTTCATAAAGTCATAAAAGCTCCTCGAGAATACATGTTAAAATCAAGTCTGGTTATTCTTGCTGTTTATCTGGTATGCGCGTATGTCAGCCATGATCAGACTTCTGACTAAACAAGCAATTGTTTTTGTAAGTTGTCTATAGCAACGTTATTGAAAACGGTAATTCATAATTTTACACAGAGTCAGGCACTGTGAGATGTATAGGTCATGGTTTATGTTAAAGAATTATCCCAGCTTTGCCCTTCGAAACTGTGTATAAACCAGAAACTTTTGGTCGAAGTCGGGAGTGAAACCCGGGTTTTTCAGTATGCGTGTCCAGTACGTGTTTCCGTTACACAACATCTCTCGGCAAACAAGTCCATCAGATGTCGGTGATCACTTATATAATGCACACTTCACGTTTTATTTTGCGGAACTTATTATAAAAACAACAAAATCAATTCCGTTAACACTGTTTCATATTTGATGCGTAATTGCAGAGCATTATTACACTTTACAAGTGAAGTGTTTCAGCAAAAAATTTTTTCGCAGTATGTATGTACCACGATATTTTTTATAGAGCAGCAAGGGCAGAGCATGCATTATGTAGTTCTTTCACTAACCAATCCATGCTCTTCCGTGTGCCAGCACGGAACCACAGGAGCTGTTTAACATATTTATAGCAGCATTTACTATGCATTATGCAAACCATGGCGGAATCGATGAAATAAGTATTTTAGTAATTCGGGTTGCTGTGAAGATTTGAAGAGAACTTTATATGATAATGTATGGGGATAAAGAAAGTTTTAAAACAGTAATATTTCTCAGTAAGGCATGACGCATTTTTGTGAATGTAAGTGAAATTGACATTAAAAATATAGTTAACAGGAAATGTGCTCATTACGGGTAAACGTACTCTTAATATTCTTAGTTTATTTAATTAAATTATAGTTACCTGAACATTAAGTTATGTAGTTTTCATGCGATATTAAGGTAATTTTAATATTGATAATAACGGTTGAGACTTGAATTTAAAGTGCCAAATGTAAAGAAAAAATAATTTTACTTCGAAGCTGTAAATAGTTCCTTTAATTTTATTCTTAAATACAGTAATGCTTAAATATAGACGAAGTGGAGTGTAGAGAACCGATGAGTGAATTTATTTCCCTCCAAAGTTACATTTGCAGAATATTCTGGTTGCAATAATTTACATGTAAGTGATACCAACAGCAAAACAGTTTCATGTAAAGCAACGTTTTTGCTTACTAGTTACATCAACATTAAGTCAAATCAAAGATACTGATTAAAAAACAAAAGTTGCAAAAATTAAGTGCTATATGTATAGAGTCAAGTTTTTTTTTATTATATTTCGTGTGCATTATTTGTGATTATTGTGCTTTAAACTTAAAACAGTTATTTAAATTACGAAGCGTTATTAGTATTTTTATTATACTTCATGTGCATTATTTGTGATTATTGCGCTTTAAACTTCGAACAATTATTTAAATCACTAAGCGCTAGTAGTACATTGTTTTACTGAAAACATTACGTTATAATTAAATTTTGCACTACAACTTTTGTGATATTTGAGAACACTTTCTTTATCTCACATGAGTATATTAAATTACCAGTATTTGAGTGATAATTATTTAGCTTCCCTCTAAATGCGACTTCTCAGCAATATTCCAGACATATTCTGATTTTCTTATTAAATTTTTGAACCCGTTCAGAAATATATAACTGATAATAATTCTTGAGGAGATAATTTAAATTGTTACATATATTTTGTCACCAGCATCTATGAAGATGAAACCTATCTTTACAGAGAGACACAACGTTTTTTAGGGAGTTTTTAATGAGTGCGATATACCCTGCGTCTTCCATTTAGGACTCTGGATCACAAGCTTGTGACGTCATCCACGAAAGCTTTTAATTACAGACGAAACAAAATTAATTAAAACTTTCAAACTCGGCTAGAAAGTCCCAACGAAAAATTCGAAGCTTGTTCGCTTGTCTTCCTTTATACGTTTTCATGTGCATACGCTACGTGAATAATAAGATAGGGAAACCGTCAACTTACCTTCACCTATAAAATACAGATAATGCATACCTTACCAGTGACAGAAATCTTTATGTACATGCTTTACATAAATAATTAACTTTTAGGATTCCTTTATTAAAACTCAGCTATAATCTATAAGAATTGTTTTACTTACGCACCGCGAAATCATTTTCGTTATAATAAAAAACATAGCAGAAACCAGACACTAATACTTAAAAGAAAATATTTTCAGACCACTTGTAAATATAACATTCTTCCACTAACATTAACTTAATTAAAAACGCTATTGAATTACGATAACTAGATTTATTTGAGACAACGATCATAGCAACAAGGGGAACAAAAAGTAAAAAGGATTAAATTCAATTTTTTTAATATATATATATTTATTACTTTCTAAGTTTAGCAAAATAAACGTCAGTATCTTCGGTTGACTTGTTTTGACGCATTTGTTTTCTACAGCAACAGGCACCAACGTTTATAATTAGTTCGCGTGATCAAATTACAACTATGAGCAAAATAAGCTGTAAACAATCGTTATGATGTTACAAAGAGTAACAAAAACGTCAATTCCCTTCAATTTTCAGTCAAGTTGCACATTTTAGAAGTGAATTGTTGTAATGAATTTATATTAGTATTTATCATATCATACTTTTTATTTTATTTTTTATTTTATTTTTTTTTTTTTTTACTCTTCAACTTAAACTGTATAGTGTTTTGCCGTGTGCGTATTCAGTGTTTCTGACACTGTAATCACCAAAAATTGTATGTGAAAAGTAAGTGCTTGTCAAATAGAAGCTGTAAAAATGACTTCGTGGGATTGGATAAGTTAAGGTTTAGAAACGCAAGCAGATACACTGAAATATATACGTAAAAAAGACAAATAACTAAACTTCTATTAAATTTGTTTTCACAAATAAAGCAAGGTCAATAAGTTGAAAGAGTACATATTTCCCTCCGTGGATACAATGAAGACAAAACAAGAGTGAATGAAGAGATTTTGGTCAACGAAGGTGAGGGGTGAGTACGGAGAAGCGCTGGAATCGGGGAGCCTGAATTAGAGGGCGGGGAAACGGGAGATTCCCGAGGAAACCCACCTACCAGCGGCATCTTCCGGCACGATTCCCGCATATAAAAATCCGGGACCGGAATTGAACCCGGATCGCCTAGATGGGATGCGCGAGACCTGACCGCTTTTACATTACATGTATTTGCAAGTTAAAAATATGAAATAGTTCAATAATTTATTTTCTCCTTTCTAAAACGTTTATACTTCTTACTAAAAATGCCGAAGTCAGTGAAATCAACGTTTGTGATGAAAAGTCTTAAATATTTTACACATAATGCTGGTTACGTTTGTAACATATCTTCTCATAATCGCTATGATAGATTAATAATTGTTATATGTGGCTAAAACATTTTTTGCGCAGTACAGCCCTATTTTGGCCTATGCTTACTTCTTTAAATTTAAACTCACTTCTAAATAGGTAAGAATCTATCTGACTGTGGGAACACATACAATTATCTATACTTTTTCATATATTATTTTTAAAATTGGATGTAAAATATAAGGTTTGCTATGCATACTAGTTCTTAAAAAGACTACAAATCGATGAATGTTATTTAAGCCACCTATCCGCTGTTTCCTCAAACTTCAAAATTATACAATTAAATATGTTACAAACGTTAATGGGCTTTGAATGATGTAACTGCTGTAAACATGACATAAGTAACTAATCGTAATTTTATAATTGCTATTAAAACTCTTGCCTTGTAGAATTAAAGTTCTGCGCAACCACATGTAAAATAAAACATTCTATTTCCAAACATTTTCACACATATTGCGTGTATTTAAATAGTCGTTGTTAAAATGTTTTCATAAACTACAGTGTTTTGCATTTTAAATTGTTCTTTTTAATGTAGAGTAGTTGTGTTACTGCAGAATCTGTTTTGTATTTATATCAGGAAAAAAATTTCCCTTTGTGTTTGAAAAAAATTATATTTTTAAAAAACTTCAATCGTTTTAATCTGCTTAAAATATGCTCAAACAAAGAAAATCCAAGAAAATAACCTTTTCGAGAAATGGAATTTTTTTGCAACAGAATGACTTTATTTTGGAAAAGTGTAACGCATTTTAAAAGTGTACTTACTGGACGAATATTGAAACGTTATATGAACCGCTTATGAACTAACTTATGCCACCACATGTCGCTGGTAAGATACATTTACTGACACATTGTTTATTTTATCATGTCGAGTAAAAAAACTGCATTTTCGTGGACTTGACTTTAGGCACTAAGCCAGCGGCAAGGTGCGTATATTTGCTCTAGATGGACTCTGAAACAAAATTTAAGCTGTAATGTTAAAAAATTACGAGTAGGTAAGGTATGTTTCGAATCAGATAAGAATACAATATGAGCAAAGAAAAATACATAATGTGGTTGCTGTTTCGTTGGCACCAACGAGCTATATAATTAACATAGAGGGGCGGAAACGCTTCCAAAGTGAAGCCCAATTGAACGGTTGTTTTGACCGCAGAAAACATGGCGAACAGCAGTGTGGCCAACATTATTTTAAAAATCCGCCATTATGTTCGCATAAAATCTGTTACTTTATAGCTCCACTATATTCCCGCTAAACACAGGAAAAAATTCCAATAATTATTGTAATATATTGCACTGTAATAAACTTTAAATTAGCATAATCGCTCTCGTCTCTCGACAGGAACTAAGAGTCCGCCATTTCATCTAGAGTCAAAATACCACGTTCAATTGGGCTTCACCTCAGAGGCTTGGAGATTGCTGTTTCCGCCCCTCTATGTTTACAATACGTATAGCTCGTTGGTTGGCACCCATGAAGTAAACTGCAGTAATTTAAGTACAAATGCATGTGATTTACTCTCTGTAGTGCTTTTTTTCTGTTAATCAAATACCTATTTTCTTGCTTCTTGAATATTTTTGATGCTCTTTTGATATTGTTAAGTTCCTGTTTAATGGTTAATTTAAGAACGATGTCGCTGGGTTTCCTCCGGGATCTCCCATTTCCCCCTCCCTTCTCCTTGCGGTGTTTCTCCGTTGTTAGGCCACATTTTATTTCATCCTCTGATGCACGCAGATGCCTACGGGTAGCCCAGTTATAAATCTGCATTCTGTGTACCATATGCTGGCCCTCGCGTATCCTCCTCGTACGATATGTAGGCCTATTTATTTTATTTTGAACAAAAAAAAGTTAATATTATTTTTAATTCATGTGTTTAAGATTTCACGGGCTTGAGTTACGCTACTATGTCATGAAATTTGGAATCATTTCAAGGTTCTGGTATTTAGGTAAACAGTGTCTTTTGGAAATATATATATAAATATAATATATATAATAGGCCCTATATATACATATATATAAGTGATTTCGTTTAAAAATAATTTCCATTTTCGAGACGTCCTAATAGTCACCGCATTAAATTATAGAAAAGTTGTTTCGTAATCGATTATTCTTTGTAACCATTGTCTAACATTTAACCATTCTTCTAAAATTTAATGTTTACTTCGTTCTCAGGTAGTTAGAAGGTTACTAATTTCGTTCTCAGGTAGTTAGAAGGTTACTAATTTCGTTCTCAGGTAGTTAGAAGGTTACTAATTTCGTTCTCAGGTAGTTAGAAGGTTACTAATTTCGTTCTCAGGTAGTTAGTTGCTATCTTATGTTAACCAGAACGTTTAGAATATTTTCATGCCTCAGAACTACATTAGAAAATACAACAAGCACTTAAAATATGTTGCAAATTGACCGCACATTATTTTTAAAAATTAATAAATTCGTTTAAATATAATTCGCATTCATATATTTACCCCCTCATACTAAGCATCGAAGTGTTTGGTTAATAGCGTTAAGTACCTAATATCGAATGGACACTCTTTCATGAATCGCCAATCTAGAAGTAATGACTGTTTATTTGTTCATAGCGTATATTTAAATGTTGGGAGAGATACATAAAGTAGTCTATAGTAACACATACAACTGAAATATTCCGTTTTTCACAAAACGCTTATTCTTGTCATTAACCAAATAAGCTTCAATGTAACATAAATTACCATACCGCTAAACTTATTTATTTGTGCCATAAATAATTCTCCAGCCATGGAAGTACATAATTTAATCTCGCCGAACTTTAAATACGCAGCAGTACACATTTCACGAAACAAACGTAAAAATAAAGAAGTATCACGCCACCATATTTCTGGGCGAAAAAAAATATATATAATCGTGCTTTTTTTGCGTCAACGCCCCGGGCGGAATGCGAAAATAAAAACGAGAGTTATTTTGCTAACAGTGTCGGAAATAGCGTGAGATAAAAAAAAATAAAGCCACCCCACATTGTCTTCTCTGGGAAGCCGCGTGGATGCGTGGTGGTAGAGGCGCTGTGCTGTATCGACCAGGAAATTTATTCGCCACTCACAATCCACACAACAGGCGCGGACCACCCCCTGCCTCCGAACAACCCCTACTTCCATACCATAAGCCACCACCTCCCCCGACACCCTCAAAAGCTGTGGGCGGACGAGCAGCACCATGTGTTCGGGGATGACAAGTGATTTTCGTTCCGTGTAGGACGCGGGGGCAAAGAAGGGGTTTTGGAGGGGTTGGAGAAGGGTGTGAAATGAGGGGGGGGGGGCCTCAGAAATACGGGAATGTGAGGGGAGGAAGGGGTTGTCCAGCGTGGCTGGATTTCGGACACAGCTTTTTGGAGTGGCGGATATAAACATTCATAGGGGAGGTATTGTACACGCGAGTAATATATTGCCAGTTCTTCCGCGCAGCCGTACTCGACTTTAACCTCTCCTTCCCCATACACCCTCTTAAAACCAGGCCTTTTGTGAGCCTTTTTTTTTTTTGTGAAGCAGGAAGCCAAAACGTGCATTTCTACCCGCCGTTTTTCTGGTCGCAGCGCTGTGGTGAATAAAAAAGTGACGGTGGGCTCGGTCGCGAATTCTCGTATACCCACTTCGACTTTTCTCTTGCCGACTAGACGATGCTGATACGCGGAGGGAGAGGGGAGGGGTTATACAGTCTGTTCCAAGAACGAGCTTGTTTTTTTCTGACAGCTGGTTACGTGTCACTTCAGAAACTATAACTTATATTTAACTGACGCGAGACTGAACATTAGCGCTAGGCCTATTCTCTAAGTATTTCAGTGTCTTATACGATATTCATTAAAATACGGTTACAGCGTAACTATCTTTACGACGAGAATTCATATTATTCAATAAGTAATGATGCAGTAACTGTCTTTTTAATGTATCCTCACTCTCTTTATATAAAGATCGGGCCTCAGGGTGTTGTTACGAGTTAAAGCTCACGAAAATGGTCGACAGTTTTAAGTTACGTTATACAGCAGTCCTCGTAGTGGAACAAATCTGATTAGATGTGGTTAATAAGGAGACCAATAGTACATTATTGTATATTGTCTTAAATATGTAACACGTTTCATATATTATGGCTCTGCTCATTCACAGTTACTTTTACTGGGCCGCAAACGACAAGCTTGTTGCACTGTTGTGTGTTGCTACTTGTCGACAGATATGCACACTAATTTTCTATTAAAAAAAATAATGCTTCCACAAAAGAATAAAATTTTTGTCATAACCTTTATGGGAAATGTAAAAATAAACAGTCAAGTTTTAAAATAACTTTAATAAAATTTATGTAATAAGTATTTTAAAACACGATGTAAAACTAAGAAAATATAATTTAGTAAGCTGTATGAAGGTTTTTCCAATTACAGCCTCCTGTATTGCCTTGCAAGCATATTGAGAACCAGGTAAAGAAAGGTGTTCGAAAATACGATATAATGACAGTCACGTGTGACTATCGCTATCACTTTCGAAAGATAGTCACAGGTGACGAGGTGAAGTTGAAATTAGACCTGGTGTCGTGAACGGGAGAGTTGAAACGATGTTGGCGGCTCAGAAAACTGTGAAAACCAAACAGTGATGCGTATCGAACCAAAGCAGACGATAGTTTAACTGACTACAGCCGCAGTTCCTGGCAATAATGCCTGCTCGGGAGTATTTCTCACGTCACTTCCTTCGTCTGTGAACAAACACTATTACCCTGCCACGAATCCCTGCTCCGTACGACTTTAACATTAAGGGGCCGCGGTACCTAATTCAACGCTAAAAGCATTAATCTATAACTGTAGATTCATTGAAGCCAATTTGAGAAAGTTAAACAATAGCAATCATAGACGATAGTTTTAGCCAACGTTTTAAACAAAAATGTTTCCAGTGTTACGAACTTCTGAGGCACAATCTCTGATGCCGGAACCTCGTGCATTTAACTGCGGCGCAAGAGATCACGCGTAACGAATTAGTAATTTTTGATAAATATTTACTCGTAAAGTTGGCAAACACCATTATCTAGGATTTTCGTTGAGTTACATGCTTCGAAAAAAGGGTATGAATCAAATTATGTTTTCAGCGTTTGTTTGTCTACTGGTAGCCGCTTGGGTGGACGTATTTCGAGCGTTCGAGGCCTAGAAGTGCAAATACTCTTGAGAGCAACACAGCACGCCTCCCCTTACCCTAGTCTCTAGGCGCGAAAGTCACGTAATTGGCGTGCAGTCTCCTCACTGACAACTTGCCTCTATGACCCACTAACCTATTATTTTCTGACGTTTAATTAAAGCTAAACGTGTACTTTACACGCCCGTGCCTTCTAAAAAATACTTCACCAATACGCTCATGCCTAAAAATGACCGCAAAACTCCCATTTCCGCCATATTTGGGCACTACAAAATATGCGTTAATTAGTAGTGTAGGATCTGATGTGGGTACTCGCGCCTATAACATACATTACAAGCTATTCGCGATATAGTGACCACTTTGGACAATCACGTTGTTTAGAATAATCATTTTAAAATATTGTTTAATGTAACCTCAGACACCAACTTTTGGGTACAGTATAATCTGGACAAATTTATTGTTACTTTCAGAGGTTTGTTTACATTAAAATGTGGTAGGAATGTACAGGACGACCATAAAATCCCTTTACAACTTCAAACCAAAATGAATAAATTATGAGACTAGGTACCGGGATGTGGTTTTTGGTATTTTGAACTGAATCTCTTAAAGTTTTATTGCAATGTTTGCATGGTTTTTCAGTCAACGCATATTTATATGAGCGCCATTAGTTGCACGCAACACTACAAGCTACTATATTACCTTTAGCGTTCACTGAAGAAGTCCTGCATCAATGGTAGGAACAGCTTGCACGATCCTTCGCTTCAGTTCATTCATAATGTTTTTAAACTGTTGTTGAGTACACTCGGCCCTAACATAACCCTAAATTAATCAAGAGCGGTTATGTCAGGCGAACGAATTGGCCACAGTATCAGAGCAACTGGCCCGATCCACCTGCTAGAAACTGTTCATCGAGATAGGTACGAACTGGCAATCCCCAGTGAGGTGGTGCCCCATTCTGCTGAAGGATGACACGATGTTGAATGCCATCACATTACGGGACAGCAAATTCAGTCAACATATCGAGATAGACATTGGCCATGATTGTTTTTTTTTTTTTTTTTCGGCGAAGAAGAATTGCCCAATTGTTCGGTTATTCGTTAGTCCATACCAAACGTTAACTTTCTGACTATCACACACAAGTTCTCTGGAGACATGTTGGTTCTCAGATCCCCATATCCTTACGCTGTGCCTGTTTACTAGTTGTCTCGACAATGTGCAAAATGCGTTCAAGGAAAGCTTACTCCGTGTCCATTCGTGTCAGCATTTCTGTTGAAGCTTTGCGGCGAGGTCCATCATCAGGTTGAAGAGCTCGTAACAAGTGTACTATGTAAGCATACAGTCGCATGTTTTGTGAAGAACTTTATGAACAGTATAACGAGGTAACTCCAATTGTCGGCGGCTGTACGAATCGACTTTCTGGGGCTCAGTCGCGAACACGCTCAATGTCTCCTGCACTTGTGCTTGGTCTGCCGCTGCCATTTTCCTGCAGAAAGCTCCCTGCCTCCATACATGTTTTGTGCTTCTTATGAACTGTGGGTCTTGAAGGTGGTTTTCTCCTGTATTTGGTCCTAAAATTACGTTGCACCTGCGTGCCGGATTTTGTTTCGATTAACCAGGAAACATACTGTGCCTTCTCTTAGGGTGTAGCCATCTTCTGGGATTTTTATGTCAGTTAGCATCCACACCTGCAACAATAAAACTAAATTCCAAATAAATATCTTGAGAGTCTCTTATAAAATGCCGCAAACCATATCTAGGTACCTTGTGCCATTTTTTTTTGTTTGAAGTTGCAAAGGTTATTTATGGACCACCTGTATATATTAACTGAAGGGAAATAAGTAAGTAGGGCTTCATAAGTGCTCCATTTATCGTGAACCACCTATAAACAGACATCTCACCTGCACGTTGAGTAGTTTTCAAATAATTTTGTATCTGTCGGAGCTCTGTACACCGCTCGGTTGCTTAAGCAGGCGACCACCTTAAAGACATTCAAGCAGAGAGGAATCATACATTTACTCTTATGTAAAATATTGTTAGTTTTGTATGCTTACATTGAAGCACACATTCCTCTTACAAAAAAAATTCAGTTCAGCCAGTTTTTCCATAGTGGCATTTGAAAGTCAAAACTTACATGTTTTTACTGCACAAGCCACCCAAAAACGAATGAACATAATGAAACGAAAAAATTAACAAACTACATGTCACGAGCTAACGTTGAAGTATATAGAAACCTATCACAAATATTGTTTGTATTTTTTTTAATGTAACATAGCAATTGATTATTTATATATATCCGCATGATTTGTTCATGTTAATGAATATTGACGTTTGTTTGTCTATGTATACTTAAGTATCTTTGGCCGTAGACACCTCGAGCCGTGTTATTTTATTACATGTTCCTGTTTTTGTACTTCATATTGCAATATAATTTATCAGTGGTAATGGTCTCCAGGTTTCTACCTATGAAAGTAGTTTCACTTCATCACCATAGCGTACTGTGACCTGGTTTGTCGTGCTATCGATAGTGACTAGAGGTTGTAAAATTTGATAAGAGAAATGAGGTGTGGGAAGTTTTGGAACGTTTAGAAAAAAAAGGAGGTTCGAGGAAAAATAAAATAACGGGAGCTAAGTAAGACAACGGAAGGGATTTTTCGACGAACGTAGCCTTCGAGAAGGACGAAGAAACTCAATATGAAGAGGTCTACCAAGAAGTCCACTGTATCAGTAATGAACTGATACCGGATGGAGGCAAAATGCCGAATGCAGTGAACTTCTCGTCTAGAGCTATCGTCGAGAACTATCTTCGACAAGGTTCTGAGGGCCAGTGACCAGGGCTAGTTTCGCACCATCCAGAGAGACGAATTCAGGCCCTACTCCGTCGTACTGCCCAGCCGACCCAACCTGTTGCCCTGTACAACTGATTCAGCCATCCCACGGGCGACGTCTTTCAACTGACGAGGTTTCCCAACCGTAAAAGAAGACGCCCGGTAAACGACGTCATCCAGAATTTACCAGTTACTCATAAACAACACTAACCATCAACAAGCCTAGACTAATATTTAGAACTGGAGTGCCTATATATTTCTCGTATCGCATTGAGCTACCAATAGATTAAACCCCCACATACCCGCCGTGTAACGTTATGATGCTAACTGAGAAGCCAATAGTGACTTCAACAGCCATATCCAGTATTTAATAGTCTGTCGCTAACGTGGTAAACTAGGTCGTGAACCCACATATTTTTAATGGTCACACCATCATCACTCGTTAACGAATGATAAACGTCTCAAACACACTTTGCTTCTTAAGGTAGTCTAGTTTTACCTGGTATGGTTCCCTCTGAGCATTACCACTGAGTAGGAAATTATAAACATGAAAGGTCTATTAAAATTATAATAAAAAAAATCTCGTGTTATTGCTCTCTGGGAATCGGACATGTTTAACTCCACTGAGACACAAACTGTGTTCTCAGACACCGACTGTATTTTCTCTTGCTTTTAAATTAGTCCTCAAATTAACTGTAAGGTAAATAGGTAGAGAACTTGACATAACCTTACAAAAATAATCTTAAAATTAGCAACAATTTCCTAATTGCAAAATTTTATAAAAATACAAACATTTATTGTAATGGTTTGTATATGCATCAAGCTGTAGTCCGTTACATGCTGTTACACTGTGAATTATTCGTTTCATTAAGTTCATTTGTTTTCAAGGACTCCTGAAGTAAAATCATGCACTTTGAAATGCTATTATGGGAAATTTTTTTTATAGCCAGAGGAAACTGTACTCCCTAGAACCATCTACAAAACTAACAATATTTCGCAGAAACATAAAGATGTGATTTTCCCATCTTAAACACTCCTAACTCGACGTCACAAAATTTTCACGTGCTTCCTTTTCTGTTAAAGACATGCGGTTTTCTCGCGGGGCATCACGGAAACACCGCCGAATAATTTGATGTAAACTAAAGCTTACAACTGCTGAGATGCCGATGTTTTGAACTCCTGTATCTTTACAGTCATTGATTTAACACTTTGGTAAACAAATTCAAAATTTGCCAACATCAAACAACTACCTGCGTGGATAATGTTCGTACTGAAAACGTAAAAATATGCCAAATGCTTAGCAATCATTAAAATAATAAACCCACATTTTACCTTTCATCAGAACTAAAATTAACTTTAACATCATATTTGTTGAAAGGTTAACATGCAATGCCTCCATATAACGGTATCTCATAATACGGTACATACAATTTACAAAGCTTCTCTCGTAACTCCTCGACTACCAGGACTTTAGATTTGTATTGGCCATGCATATATGTACTTACAAATATATGCTTGCACATTAATATTGTTTAATATTTGCTTATTCATACTTAAGAATACAAGAGAGATTAGAGACTTAAAAACTGCTCAGTTAAAGGCAATGGTGCACTGCCATCTTTAATTTGTAGTATTCCTAAAGGCGTATCTACTTTTTTGACATTTCGTTAAAATGTTAGTCTACTACACCGTTATACATTGCTTGATGATAAATTACTCCCGTATTTTCTGATATTTGTTGGAAGATAAGAATGACTGTGTCAATTCTTAACTTCGAAACATTGTATGGCTTTATGTTAAAATTGGATTACAACTTCCTCCAAACTAATATGTAGAGTAAAATATTTACTTGTCTAAGTTTTATTTACTATTTACTTGAAGTACTTCTATTCCTTCCTGTTTACACTCCGAAAATAAACATATAACTAATGCTCAATATGAACTTCGTACTTATGAATATGTGTGCGTGTCCATCTCCCAATAATGCGTCATTTTTTTTTTTCCATAGTGTATAATCTAAATATAAAACTTAGATGTACTTTGAACGTATTACATAGAATTTCAAAGTGAAGCCTTCCATGGTATCCAAATTATTTCGAGATTAGATTCAGTTCATTAACTGCTAGAATAAATATACCATGCCATTCTAGATGATAAAACAGTTCTATTTTTTTAAACATGCCTTCACAGAGGTGGAATTATAATTGCATGCAATATATCAGTTATTATTTGGTTTTTAAAACTTTCCTTCGTGGCAATAAAATTATTGGCGTGGCAATAAAATATGAGATAAATGCATGTTATAATTAAAGTCCTAACTTTAACTTTAAAAATCTTCCTTAAAACGTACGAAAAATGCCAATGGGATGTTTCTACTTCACGAAACAAAATTCAAGAAATAATACGAAAACGAAAGAAATTTAGAAGACTGAATTAAATATTTTTAACCTGGTACGAAATGCCAACTAGACATTGTACTAAAGCTTTTACGTACCTTTCCCAGGCATAAATTCTATCGTAGCATGTACTCGCCCTAACAACAACTCTCGTCGTTGACCTGTCTAGTGTGTTCGCGAGTGTTAGGTTTTTTAGTTTATCGAGATTGTCAAATCTTGCAACTTATTGACTGCTGATTGGGAAGTTTAATGTGAATTCAACAACTAGCGGTTAATAGTAATCTAGTAACTAAGCTAACAAAATCCATGCTCACGTTAAAATATGAAAATAATTTGTAGCATAGGTGAGATCTTGAAAACCACACTACAGTGGGACTTGAAGAGAATTAATGGTTTCCTGGACACACGCCGTTGGCAAAATCTGTGTTAAGTTAAGGAGATATTTTCTTACGTTTAATGACTGAAATGTACTAGAATGCAAGCTGTCCATAGAAAAGTTTTCACTGCAAGACAACGCTTATCTAATTGTATTATTCTAAAATCTATATTGACCATCAATAATGCTTTGCTACGTCTGATATTGCATGTTGAAGTACAGCAATTTAAAAAGCAGTTTGGGGAACTTCAAAATATTAGCTATCTGTCTGCTTTAAGTCTTGACACACATTGGCTTTCCACGATCGTGCGACAGTGTATTCTTTTATAATATTAGCTCAGCAAAACACGCGGAAATTTGGTATAAGTTAGCGTAATCCCCGATAAACTGCAAAGCATTAAATGCGCTTACCTGTCGGTCACCTTCCGACAACGTAATATCGGCTTTAATATCGAGGTAATCAATTATTATTTATTTGGTTTTTACTCAGAAACATAACTAATTTCTTAGTCAATTTATGCACATTAAAATAAGTATGTTTGAAAGAAACATGTGTGGCACACGAAAAAATTTTTGTTCTAGGTTGAGAGCCCTATGCAGGAGGCGCGAAATGCCGTGTTTGAGGTGTACAAACACGGTAACGGTACGGTCTAGACTTATTTGTGAGTTAGTGAGATAAATTTTGGTCAGCACTTAACAGCTAGGTCTTTGGCGCTGGTGAGGGGTGACATAAGGTTAGTATGGAACAGCGCCGGAATGATATTGGCGGGGGAATCGGATATCACCGAGATAACTCGCCGACCAACGGCACCGTCCGGCACGATTCCCACAATAACAAGCACAGCGCCTGAATAATAGATCAATGAGAACGTTGGTAGCATATTTCCCGACGTGAATGGTTAATTAATTTCAAAAGCGACTCGTGTTTCAAGGAAATGCTGGCTGGTCGTCACGTTTGTGAAGAATCCTTGTCTGTTGACGTAGTCGCATTCGCCTCCGTTGATCAGAGCTCCGTCAGTGTCACCATCCGGACGTCTACACTCTACCTAGTGGCATACTGCTTTCGCGGTGATGTTACATCGTCGGTGCTCCGTAACGGTACGGGACATTTTAGAATTCTGGTACCTTCACATAAATTGTGGTACGTCTATAATAAATATGTAAAATTACATTTTTTACTTTCATTGGTCAGTTATTTCAGTGTTATGCTACTAGATACGTAAAAATAGAATATTAAAAAAAAGCACTGGAAAAACATATACTTTAAAGTGCAGCGTGCAGATCTTCACCCAATGTAGTAGGTTTACTTTATAAGAAAACTACTCCACCTGCGTGAGTGATGTTTGCTTGGGATTGCATTCAAAAAGTGATTTATATATATACATACAGCATGTTTATATACACACTCACATACACACATTATAGGACCTTCACTTTAGTGACTGAACTCGCCCAGTATTTCACGTCGTCCACCTTTTCCTTATTAACTCTATTTCCGCTTAATATTTTTTCATCACATTTGAGTACGTATTTTCCCACTAGAATATCTCCACGATCGTGACTGTCTTCTCCGCACGATCTCAATAGCACCTCGAAAAACAGTCTAAGAGAAGTGTAAATTCCAAAACAAAAAGGTTTAGGCAGTAATCAGTTGTAACAGGGACGTTTATCTCCAGATGCGAATGCAGTGAGGAGAAATCTTATTTTGAGTATAATAAAAAGTAATGTAAAATATCCAGAAACCCGGCGGGTAGTCATATTATGGCATATTTCCGTTCAATGACGACATCGTATGGTATCATGCCCAATTATGGCGCAAGTACAGTGAAAATCGTACGTTCAAAAACGTTTAGTATGCCCACGACATGAGCCAGCCGGAACCAGCACGCCATGCGGACACTTCTGGTTCCAGAACATTTCAAACTGTAATTGCCTGCTGATTGGTCCACGAAGAGCCGCAGCAAGGGTGAGATAAGAGAGGCGGAATGCCGCGGACCCCAGCCTGAAGAGGGCGCCATCCCTTGCCCTAAATGCTGAAAGGAAAAAAAGACCATTTCACTTTCCGGCGGTTAATATACATTTGTATTAACAGTGGTTCTATGTACACCTTGTTGTATTGATATGTAACATATTTTACAAAGCTGTTTATGAAATGGCATTAATTACGTCCGCACCGACTATAAAAGACTAAGAGCAGTCATGCGATGTACTATAAGGCGTTTTGTAAAACATGTACATTTAATTCGCAAAATAAATTGTTTGATGTTCTCTTATTATCATAGAAACATTTGTGATACTTGCGGTGTAATAATCTGAATGAAAAAAAAAACATTTGAAAATAATTGCTACAAAAAGTACTTAAAAATTATGACATTTGTGTGACAAAACAATGCAAAGATTCTTTGATATGAAAAATTTTATATCTATGCTAGAAATATTCTGTTTTGTATCGTGAATTACAACCTGATCTGATGATATTTGCGAAAAAAACACGGGGTTAGCTACGAGAAAAGTATTGACTGAAATTGGTATTGCGAAATTAAAACAAGAGAAGTAGTTTGTTGAAGAACGATTGAAAAAAAATTATGGAAATGAAGAACGTTCCCGTCGATGGTGCCGAACAGATGTGTAGTCAAGAAGACCTGTGGATTTCTATGACGAGATGCGAAATTATTCCTACGCGTCGTCAGAAAGGTCTCATTTTGCTTCTACGACTACTACCTGGAAAACTACATTTGAAATTATCCGCTATGTCAACGCCGAAGAATGTTATTCAAGGGAATTATAAAGAAAAGCCTGTGATTCAGGTCATTCCATAGTCCACTTCGTATTCGTTGATGTCCTGGGTCTCCGAGGTCTCCAGTTCGACGGGTCCACCATTCGATGAACGAGGGGAACGAGAGCTCCATCCGAGAGCGAAGAGGTCGCAATCATCTTACGAGAACCAAGAGTACGTGGTCGCCATCCAAGAACGAGAAGAATGTGGTTGAATAAGTATTGAAGGATGATCTAGAGGCAACTGTCTCGACCTACTACAAGACATCCTTGGTAAGACCAACCCAAGTACGCCGTCGTGCCAAGTCAGTTTTTCGTCAAGACTTGAGAAAAAAAATCTAGAAAATGTTTACTTAATTCCCGAAAAATCAGTTGCTTATGCAGAACAACTCTATAATTTTTTATATCTAAATTTATGTAATTTACTTCAAAACGAACTAAAACCTAAAACCTGAGCTAACAAAGAATTTAAAGAAGTGTATAAGCTGTTCCGGGAACAAACAGGATTTTAGAAATGTTTAGAACTCAGAAAATTACGAAGAACCGGGTTTGTAAGTTAAGTGAAGGTCAGATTAGTACCCGAATTAATCACCTTGGTCACGGTAAAAACACATCACCTGAAATACCATACAACTTCATAATTTCTGTTTATTTTATTATCTAGTAACCTGATTTGTCTGTAGAAGTCATTATTTTGTATTGTGTAAATTCTGTTTAAATATATTTCTTATGACTTCTACAGGCGTTTCGTTTCCATTTGGTCAGTAGCTCCAGTAATATAAATACTGGTTGGTTTTCCAATTTGTCTCATGTGTTAATAAAGTGAAAGAAAAGTTTCACAGCACGCAATTAAGAAAATTGGTTTGTATGCAAGCCGATAGTATGCTTGTTTTGACGTTTCATTTTGTTAGTCGGAATTTACATTTTATGCTTAGAAAAATATTTTTGCCTGTTGGTCAGTTCTGCTCAGTTCGAAATTACTGTCAGGCTGTAAAACGAACTGTAAATGCCATATATGATTGTATTTTCAGTGTTGTAGAACTTACCAATTGCACTCTATTGGAAGGCGCTTACTTACAAAATAATCTTTTTTCTTTTTCAAAATACATATGGTAACTAAAATTTACATAACTTATTCCCAGTGTACATGCACAAATATTAGCCTTAAATCTGGGCTAGTCATAGAAAATAACATCTTTTTATTTCAAATTCCAGTTGGTGGTATAATAAACAGAAAGGGGGCTTTTCCTTTAAGATTTGTGTTGTGGGTGGAGTTTAGGATAGTAACCAACGAGATGTTTATTTAACATAGAGGGGCGGAAACACCAATTTAATGGCGGTTTTGACCCCAGAAAACATGGCGAACAGCAGTGTGGCCAACATTATATTGAAAAATCCGTCATTATGTTCGTATAAAATCCGTTACTTTATAACTCCATTATATTTCCGCTAAGCACAGGAAAAAATGCCAATAATTATTGTAATATATTATACTCTAATAAAGTTTAAATAAGTATACTCGCTCTCGTCTCTCAACCGGAAATAAGAGTCCGCCATTTTATCTAGAGTCAAAATACCACGTTCAATTGGGCTTCACCTCAGAACCATGGAAATTACTGTTTCCGCCCCTCTATGTTTACTATATAGCTCGTTGATAGTAACGTATTCTCCTTCTCCCCTCATGGTTAGCGCCAGCACAACGAGTAGTCATAACGATGAAGTGAAGTGATTTCATTTTATGTTTGTGAATAAGGCCGCGGTTACACTGCGCCCCAAAGTTGTTTACTTGAAGAGTTTCCGGCGGCCATTTTTAAACACGTTCAGTTGAATAGCTGCTGAACTAAACATGTTCGGGCGATTACGCGACACTCGATTGTTGGAGCCGTAATCGATACTGTTTTGTCACAACAGTTTATTTACACGTCGTTGCTTAATTTGTGTTTTGAGGTTATGCGTATTTCATCAAGCATATACTTTTACACCTAAAACACTTTAATAACGTTACTATTCAATTTATTTACGCCGCTGTTACAAGAATGCCTGTTGTCAGCCATCTTGTCGCGATAGTTTACTGACGTTAAACGGGCCAACCACAGCACAGCATAGAAGATATGTCTATCTGGTGTGCTTTATCAACCTGTTCAGTTTGAATATGAAGTAACGACGATCTGAACTACTTGAGACACCGTGTAACCGTGAGTTAAGTCTTTTAAAATACACATGAGTCTTATTTACCAACTTACTTTTTCTTTACGAAATCCTGTTTGACCATATTAACTTTATTAGATGTTTATATTTTTAGTATCATTCTGCTTATAATTTAATTTCAAATTAACGTTCATGTTGCGTCGTTTTCAAAATCTTTTCTCGTCACGGCACTCTGTTTAGATATAGTTAAATTCTGTTGAAATTCAGTTTATTGGTAACTTTGAATTGGTGCAGGCTGTACCCGAAGCCAGTAACACGCCTCGTGTTCCACCAAGCTCGTTCCCAACACGCGCAAATGTCCACATCTCTCTTATTGGCACAATCTCGAAATGTCCATCGAGTTAATGGATGCCGGTGAACGGAACTACGCTTTTCGAACCGTTCCGATGTGGCACACGACTTTTATCTCTCGTCTGTCCCCCCATCCTCCCACTCGCCATATCCCCTTTTAACATTTTTTTAATGCTGCCACCGTTCGTGAATCGCTTTTACGCGAATTTGCTGGTAATACGTTTCAAGCTCTGTTTTCGAGCGCGTGTGAGCGACATTATGACATGCGTTTTCAGCTGGTCCCTCTCTCCGTGTTAAAAACGCCGGGGAACAGAATGATGATGTGAACATTTGCTAGCCCCGGGTATTTAACTCAAACTGCGCTCGCTGTCGGTGACGTAATCATCGGGATAGAACAAACTGCGCAGTCGTCAATTATTAGAGTGGAAACACAAGAGGATGAATGTATGTATGTATATGGGATCAGTAAGCTTTCAGAACAGTTCTCCTCGCGTCAATCGCATCCCGTATTCGTAGCTATCGGTCTAATGGGACAGGCAGTCGCGCGGAACATTTCATGATGAATGCGATGATAGTATTCCTTTCGGCACGTTTCTGATACTACAGGAATATAAACGTGAAATGCCACCAAATAATGCCAATGCATGTAGTCAGTTGAACAGTATAACAATAAAATTACACAAAAGGGACAGTTCAAAATACTTGGAACCCCCCCTTTTTTTTTTTTTTTTTTAATAAATGATGATCTATCACCTCTTCCTAAGTATGAAAAATATAAATTGTAGAGAACAGACCGTAACCACACTCAAAACTTATTGACTTTGTTTAACTTTTAACTCATATATGGGTAGAGACCTGAAAAAATTCGCGTTTTCATTTGGGAACTAGCAAGGTTTCAAACAACTCTGAGTTCGTGTCTCTTTTGCTGTTGGTTCTTAACCTGTTTGACTCCCCCAGTAGATCTCTCAGCCAAAAATCAAAACAGGCCCAAATACGTGGTATCACTGTGTCAGCAAGAATCTAACGTTGAGTTCACAAATAACCTTGGAGGATAGCCTGCAGGACAGTTAAACCGCCAATTTTTCATATCTCTGTCTATGGGTGAAAAGTACAACCAGCAAACGCAGTAGAAAAGTGTAGAAAATCGATCTTGGATTGAAATTTAAGTACAAGAGCGTTTTTTTATTATTATTATTTTCTCTTCCTCGACCTCCTCCCTCACAAAAAAAAAAAACTCATCGCTGGAACCTTGAATGTTACAGAAGGATACTGGCAATAATATTTTGATTACACAATAGTTCACAAAGATTTTAAATGTTTACACATACATTTTATGGGAAATATATTCTGTTGATGATTTATGCTGACTTATCATTATCTCACACAGAATTATAATTATAATGTTGAAATTGACCAACATTTGGCCTGGTGAGCAAACCGTTTACGGCGTGATAACTTTTTTTCGAAAAAAAAAAAAATTCATCTGTTACGATAAATATGCAAGCCTAGCGCCTTTCTTTACTAACAGGAAAAATATTTCGAGCCGTTAAAGCTGATGTGGCTTTTTTTAGGCAGCGGTCAGCCATCACAAAAACATAATCCCGATCTTTTTTCTGCCAAGTACCAATGGATTCTTCCTGAATATGGTATATTAACTAAGCAGACTATAGTATTTGTTAAAAAGTCGCAAGACCGTTGGTTTACTAGAAAATATTCATTGAATGTGGGCAAGGCAATTGGTGAATGCGGACTGCACCACATGATTTTGTAACCAGAACTAGATAGAAAATACTACTTCGTAAAAAGTCGTGAGGCTCTTTGTTTACAAGAAAAATTGTATGGTAACCTACCCTGCATTCCCGCTCACTGGTAGTTTATACCTGTCTTCTTCGTCAAAGAGTATTTCTGCTTCTCTTTTTTTTTTTTTTTTTTTACATTAGATTCACTTGACGTGATACGTTTTCGTGAATAACCTGACAATCTGAAAATTGTGCTATTTTTTTTTTGACTGTGATAAATTTGCAGCTGTTGTAGGTTTATTTAAGGCTCATTGCAAAGTTCTTTACGACGCTTGAATATTTTCTGGTTGGTTGGTAATCGTGCCGAAGTAGATTTGACAGTCTTCATTGGCAGTTGACAGAAAATATTTCGGGCTTCTGTTTCTGTCACAATTTCATTATTTATAGTTGGCGAGAAGACTGCACACTACTTCACTGACTTGTTCCTAGAGTAAGGTTAATTCTACTACGGGCTAGAAAGATCAATGTTAAAAGCTTGCCACAGGGAAAATTTAGCGTTAGTATCGCTAATGGGTGCCAACTGACCAATCACACAGCTTTCCTGAATTTTAAGTTACATAAATTTGATAATCCAAAACACAAAATCGCTTGGTTTTCACTTTAAAATTATGTCAAATGACGTCTGTAATTTCCAAGCCTATTTAAAATTAGTTTTACGACAGTTCCGTATTTTCCTGGTCCACATGCGATTATTGCAACTAGCGGCAGAAATTTTTCCCTGTGCCAAACTCTCCTACACGAAAACATGTTTTCTAACTAACCTGTAGTTAAATAAACCTTACCTAGAGGTCACAAGGAGGCGTGATACACGTGCGGTGTCGTCCTTACCGCTCCCATACATCTAGGCCTCGAACGCACAAAGAGGATTTAGTTGTCCTGTTACTTTTACTTTTTGTTTCTCATCGAGTATAATCTCTGATGAAAGCATCTCACAGCCTGGAGATTTGACTGTCTACATTGCAGAATACCAGATGAGCGATGGCACCATGTTGGCATGGATAACGGCTTCTTTGAAACGTACGTGTTACAAAATGAATATAGTATCTAATGATTTACATATTTTCATAATCTTTTAGATAAGAATTTACGTGATATTTGTATTTGGGATCGAATTATTACAGTCAAAATTACTCAGTATATTACACTCGTAAAGGAAAAAAAGCAAGTAAAGTTTATTTGAATAGCTTGAGTGCATTTTATGTGTGTGTGTGTATATATATATATATATATATATATATATATATATATATATATATATATATATATATATAAAATTCTGCACCACGATATTTACTTGAAGCGGGTTGTAAAAGAAATACTTTTTTTAATAATAGTGGACTATCTGAATGGGATATACACCCTTGTTACGTTCTTCTAATGCTATTCCTAAACTGTTTAAAATCAACCACAGTCGAATGTCTTTACCACCTTGTCGGAATAGCACCACCTTCTGTCCGAAGATAAGTGGCAACGAACAAGGAAAGGAAGAAAGTGGAGCACGAAAGAAAAAGACCACTACACGGATATCAACCACATGTGCAAAGACTGAAGTCTAAAAAGAGTTTCTTGAGATAATCACTAAAAAATTTAAAAAAATCAGGTTACGAATGTTGATATAAAAGGCCCTACTTCCCAGTCGCTGGAAAGGAGTATTTCAAACACTACTACTTGGACATGACAAGGGATGTCTGATTTGGAAGTCTCCGAATAGGTTGAGATTAGGAGTAGGAAGTTCCATATTTAACCCGAAAAGGTAAGACTATGATGATAAATAACGATGATGTCAAGTAAGACTGCAAAGTCGTTCATACTGTCAAATCCATGCCCTAGCGTTGAATGTGTCCAGATTCCTGCAGAGAATGTTGTTCATCACACCTTGGAAAATGCAGCGGAAGTGGCCAAGTTTTGGTCAAAAGTAGTATAACGCTTGTAATTGTTTGTAACTGAGCAAATCTGTATGTTGCCTCTCTGGGTTCAGGACTGGATGTTGTGTTGTACCCTCATCACCATACTGCTGAAGACAGTGGCAAACCACTGCAGAATCACCTCGCCTAGTCGGCATCGAAGGACGTCGTGGTTTTCATGACCCGGCGCTCTCCGTGGTTCCTAACCTGCCTTCGGGCAGAACACCCATAATCAAATATGTATGCCTATGCTTATTTCTGATTCTAAAATAATAATCGTTTGGACAAGCCGAGTAGTTTTCTAATAAACTACAATCTGCAGAAGCTTTGTAACTCTCAGGGTGGCCGTGGCAAGCGGAACCTTACACCCCCTACAGTATATTTGCATATCGTTCATTCAATTCAGGTAACCTCGTTAGTTGTTAGAAGAAAATTTTCAGTATCCACTATCCTGTAATATAGACATACAAGTGTACGAAAGCCCGGATCAAGTGAAATCACGAAGTGTGTTCGGATGAATATAGGCCAATGAATTCTAGCCTGTTGCTAAATAGTTACTCGAACTTTGTACATCTCTATAAATTGGTGGCTTTGAGTGTATATTATGAACCGCTACAAACGATTGATTAGTCTACGAAATTCGGATTTTACGGCCAGCTGTATCGTTACACAGTAAGAAATTGAATTTGTAAAGTATAATTTACTTTTATTTAAGCGTGTTAAACGTTTCGTTGACAGCGAAGTCATTAGAGACAGTTACACACGACTTTTCACAACGACGGAAACTAGGAAAGCAATCGATCGTATGTTAGGTAACTATCCCAGCATTCGATTAGAACAATCTTGGGAAACCATGGAAAATCGAGAGCAGTATGGCCGGAGACGAGAATCGAACTCTGGCCTTCCCAAATACAAGTTCAGCGTGTTACCGTTGTGCCACCTCGCTCTGTGAAAAATTTAGTGAAATATGTATGGAGCGCTACTATCCCGTCTGATATCTACAGTAGCGAGATTCGATAGATTTTAATGAGAACATGTATTTACAAACATCAGCTTTTTTTAACTGGTACTTTACAGATGTTCTGTATTCGCCTCGCTTTTCCTCAGGGGGGTTTCTTATAGTTATGCTAAGTTCGTTTATTCTTGTAACTTTATATTTGCTTATCCTCAGAATCGAGACAAAAGGCTTCCGACATACCCTCACAAGGAATGTGCCTGTTTTCTGAAAATTGGAACAAAGAACTTGGTGGATACATATACATTATTTTTCTATCCTACATTTCTTTTCTTTCCTTCTGATCTTTTCACTCTTTGGTGTTTCTGCAGAGCAGTATTTGAGGATGAAGTTGTCCTGTTCCACTTTGTTTCCTGTCGAGTACAATATCTTGTGAAATCGTCTTACATCCTAGATATTAGACTGTCTACATTGCAGGACACCAGATGAGCCATGGCACAATGTTGGCAGGGATGACTTGTTATGTTACAAAATAAACAATAAGTATTTTATGATTTACATGTCTTCATCATTTTTGTATAATAATTTACATGTTATTTGTAACTGTGATCGAATTATTACGGTAATAATGATTCAGTATATTACACTCGCGAAGAAAAATACGAGTAAAGTTCATTTGACTATCTAAACCTCTTGAATCTGTCTTTTCAGTCAATTGTTTGCATCACGCTGTTTCTTCCCTCCTGTGTTTGGAATGATAGGTGTAATCTGCATCTCTTTTAACAAAAACTCTTCCATGTTAATGTTATCGAAAATGTATTACGGAAAACTACCAACCAACAATGACTGTGGACACATAGGCGAAGCCTTTATGACAACATTATTATTTCTAGTAGCTGATATCAGGGTCACCAGCATTTGAAATCCTTTAAGAATGCTTATTTTATGATAATATCTATAAAATACGTGCACTGAAACTAATATCCCACTGAAGCACAATCATTGTCATATCTGAGCGTTTATTGTGTACGAGCGTGAGCAAGATAGTTTTGAAATTAGCTGAATGGATTCCATATGGCGTGATGTTAGACAGAACGTTGTGTGGAAAAATTGTTTTATTCCAGTCAATCAGTATGGAAATGTACTGGAGCGGGCAAAGAGGGTTGTGGAAATGTTCTCAAATTTTTGCATCGTTTGGACAAAGTGAGTTTAGAGACGACCTTGCCCAAGTAAAGAGCTAGTCCTGCATGTATATACGTTGGTGTTAGCTCATTGTTTTATATTTTTGGACATAGTAGCATTTTAAAATGGGGTACACAATTCTTCAAACAATAGAGTAATTCATATTTTACTTGGCTAAACATTTCCAAAAAATCTGGAACAGGTTTTATTTAGCCCCCTTAAAATTTAATATAAATTATAATATTAACAATAAATATAATATCCAAGTAAAGAAAATTTTTCAAATTTTAAAACTAAAAATTTTTTTAAAATATAAATATTTGAAATTTTTACGAGAAAATTTATTGAGAGCCGTTAATGAACGGCTTCGAAAAACATTGAAGAAGAAAATATTTCACAATTTATTTTAGTTAACCCGTTCTGCCCTGCTCTGTTTGTCTCCCCCCCCCCAACCCTCCCCCCCGTAAATAATATAATTTTCGTAAGAACTGTTTGCGGGCGCACGCACAGCCACTCACCAAACTTTCACCGCAATCGGATGAATAGTATAGGAATACGTATGTTACAAACAGACATTTATAACGTATAGTAATTACATTGAAATCTAATTTATACAAAACGTTTGTTGTTTTGCAAGCTGCTGCTAAAGTATTTTCAGTTATTGTTGGTCATAAATTCAGATGAGTCACCTGTTCCATCAATAGACCTGGACAGAAATCCTGACGATGATTGCAGTAACGTTACTTCTAATACTACTCCTAACAATATTTCTAACAATCCCCACACCTGGGGGCGGCCTCCGTACCATAGTCGGTTAGGCGCCATGCCCGAGTCCTGGCTCAGGCATGGCTTTTGTGTTGTCCCTTACACTACTTCAACCTCATCGGCTGTTCAGACTTCCTTGTAAAGGTTAACCTTATCACTTCACCTCACCTGGAGGAACCCATTTACTTGCTAGCAGAGGAAAAGTGAGTGTTTTAGTATAGATAAGGAAAGCGTAGTATCCACTGTATATTTAACTTACACTTCCATTTGAAACATTACAAAGTTTTGTACATTTCCTGGGTAAATAATTTAACAAACATATCGCCATATGTATAAACACATGTAACATTCATATATATATATATGTATGTGTATATATGCATATATATATGGCCAGAAACGTTTACTCATATTTAAATGTTGCAATTTCTTTAGTAATGTAAGAACTTATTTTTATATTATAAGCATATGTAGCGTGTAAAATAACACAGTGCATCAACCAACTCTTTAATAAAATTCTACTTTCAGTCCTCTCTCTGTCAAAATTAAAGAGACTAAACATTATTGGCGAGATGAGCCTCGAGTAATTATGTATATTACGTTTTGTTGCAGTACCTCCTCCAAAAAAAAATTTTTTTTTTCTTTGCTGACACGTACAAAGAGGATCTGTGCGCATAATGCTCTTGTCTCAAATTCTTTTCAATCCCATCTCGCCTCATTCAACTCATCCATCATCCCCTTGTCTTGCTCATGCTGGCCCTACCTCGGACGGGATGAGTATGCCTAGTCTGCTCGAAAAGTCGTCCAGTATATCTTTGGCATGGTCCTTCTCTGCAAAATGCCTATCCGGTATAAGTAAGTCATGGAAAGGACCTATTACGGTCATAAAAAGTACAAAGCATACAACGTGCTTGATTAGCAGATCTTCTGTGTTAAATGTAAGATACAAATTTTTACATAAATACATCACCGGTATACGAATTTCATATGGACTTTCACGTCCACTAACAAAGTGTTCCCACCGATAATTTTTAGCCATGCATCTACAAAAAATTAAAAGAAAAGGAATGTTCAGGCGAAAGTTTTAATAGCACATAACAAGTCTATTTCATTGTAAACATTGCACCGATGTCGTAAACAAACGCCAACTTTTCCATCGAGAAAACTACAGCGTTTGACAATAAAACCACAATATTAATGTTTTGCTTCAGTTAAATTTGTGACACTCAACCAACCAAAGAATTTACATAGTCATTCACATTGCAGTTTTTAACGTAAGTCTAAAAATAATTGTTTTCTAATTTTTTTTGTGTGAAATAAGACAAAATCACACAAAATTAAAACAATTTTACTACGCCGTCGTGTTGCCTATATATATATATATATATATATATATATATATATATATATTTATTTATATATATATATATATATATATATTTATATATATATTCATATATATATATATAAACAACTGCATAATAAGATAATATTAAGCTAAATTGTAGACAAAATATTACACGACATTTTACGTGAACAATGTGGTAACACTGCACGTATAAAACCCACTTTTGCCCTCCATGTCCAAGTATTGTTTTATGTATTTTTCATCAAGTTGAATTAGAATATTTTTTGAACTGCTCGGGATTTCTAAGTAAGATATCTGTGTAACGCAATAGGTACTAACTATAGTTAACTGTGTGTGGCCGTGAATAAGGCATGCGCACATTTCCTGCGGGATAATTGTTTTGCATGAGAATAAGACAGTAACAGATTCATCTCAAAAACATCACTCGTTGCCCCATACTACGGCGGCAAACAGTTTCCACACGATAGTAATATTAATGTGGGCCAGTACAATCATTGATTGTAGTTTACATGTGCCTTCGGCGTGCAAATTTCAGAATGCTCGTTTTCGTTCCGATACAAGTACACATTGCTTGTGCAGTTTTGAAGGGTGTGGAATACGTACCACAAGGCGCTGCGTAGGTTATTCACGAAGGCCGTAGCATTAACAAACATTTTTGATGCTACACCTCCGATATAATTAATCAATAAACGCCTGTTAATTAATGTCATGTATTGAACACGCTATTTTCAGTACAGTCTTCGTGGTTGTTAGAAGTACACGTTTTGTTGTATTTCACAGAATCAATGTCTTGAATTTCCTCGTGGTACGGTCTTCTAGCATTACCATGGCATTTACTGGCACATGTCTTTAAAAACCCTAAGCATACTTAATTACGTGCTATTAACTCACACAAATCTAAGACTTGTGAATAAGGATTTGCATGTGTACATGCGTGTTCTCTAGCCTATTATCACTAAATAGCGTAAAGTTCATTTAAATCTGCTATGTATCGCGTGTTGTCTACCTGTCAGATTTCACATTTTCTATTTGAAATTTTCTCGAAAACGGTTGACTTGAGGGTGTGGCGACATGGGTACCTTTTTTTGTTCATTGGGGACTTGTGGAACGAACCGTGGACTTTAATAACCATACAATGTACTGGCAACTAATTCTATGGGGAAAAATGCGTGACCAACCACATAATGTGACGAAGATGACATGTATTCGACACATTATTTACACAGATTGCAGATATTGATACTAATAAACCACACCCAGAAATTAATTATTTCATTTGCATTACTTTAGGATATACATATGGAAAAGTTCACTTGTAGAATTCAATTTTCAAACTCGAATTTGACCGTTATAACATGCGCCAACGAAAAATTTGTATTATATAACTATATCTCTTTTTTTTTACCAAGAATCAGCCGACAAGTATGTAACACACTTTCAGTAACACACACACACACACACACACACACACATATATATATATATATATATATATATATATATATATATATATATATATATAGCGAGAGAGAAAGCGAGCGACATTTCAGTGGCGAAGATTGGACGTGTTCCATGGAACGCTGTATCACGCTAGACTACACACTTTGACCTCGAAGAACGTGTGTTCCAGTAACCGATATATTTCTGAAAAATTTCTTTTCTTGCCTTTTGCACACTACAGGCTGTGCAAAAATCTATTTGCAAAAAACCATGTGTTCTTACGTATAAGGCACCTGCGTTATTGATCTCTGTAACTAGTTCATCTGAATAACAATAAGTGTGTTTGCCTCCACGAAGAATGTCAAGGGAACAGTCTTTAATTTCTGCTCTTTTCGTTATACTTTCTTTGTCAAAATTAGTTGATACATAGTACAAACGTTTTATAATTTAATGGTCAAATTTTTCATTATATAATCGATTTTTATAATATGAAAACTATACGTTTTCAGTTCATTAATAAACTAACAAATATTTTAAACTTAAATAAATAGCTGAAAACATAATTTATTTCTTCGTGGCTAGACAACAAAGTAAAGAACAGTTTTCTACAAAACTTAGTCTTTTTAACGGTATATGCTTTATTGTATGCCTAAAAAATGTAACTCTCGCAAAAAAAGTAGAAACGAACTTCTCATTACCTTAATTCAGTTGGTTCCAACAGCGAAAGTTTTTGTTTGCGTGTAGAAAATTGATCCCAATCTACTTACGCAATTGCTCGATCTGTCCCAGTTTTTGAAGTTCACTCCTCCTTCCTGTGTTGTGTGTGATATGATCAGCTACATTACTGCAGACTTTCACGTCTTTTGAGGCGGTTATGAAAATTCATGAGAGTGGTCAGCCAAGTTTTAGGTGTTTTAAAATTTAATCCGGGAAAGTTTTCTCGTGTTCGAAATTCCAATTGATGGCCTCTCTGTGACTACTAGAACTAATATTTAATTTGAAATTAAATATAAAACTATGTTCAGAATGCACTGCGGGTGTTGCATTTAGCAACATATTCATCAAGTAGAAACTATGTAGTCTTAGTTTTGATTTTTTTCATCATAAATCCTTGCATGAAAGCATTCAACAAATTCAGCTAATCGACAAAACCTAGTCACGTGCCCGAGATAACCTACCCTACTCTCGCTAGTGAATTTCATAAGCGCTCTAGGCCTGGCATCTGAGTTGGCGTAGCGCTCTTTAGCCTCTGGAAGCTACTGATGTCTCCTTTCACAAAGAAGTAAGGGGTTGGAACACCGTATTTCCTTTAATTATCATAACAAGGGACAGTGATTTATCTCGGGAATGTTGGCTGTTTGCTAGTCTTCAATATAATGTATACATTTCTGGCACTTTTGTTTTGTTGCATGTGTGACCCTATTTGACTGGGCCTATGTTTAATCTGGTGTGTGCTACGACTGCGAGTCTGCGATTAGTCTGCATTTGGTTGTTCTCTGAAGATTTGTAACCTACAAAAAGTGGCCAATGAGAGTTCGCCTTGTGTTTTTCTGTGCAGTTCATATGTTTCTAAAAATTAAAATGCAAAATAAAATCGCAACTCCATAAACAATACATTAACTGTTGGTGCAATACAATATGTTAAATGAGTCTCTGTAACCGTGTAACAATGTGGCAGTAATGGGTCTGTAAACTCAGCGAATTATTTACCATTCTTATTATATGAGCAAGTAACATCTACTCCAGCAAAGTTATAAAGCGTGGTAATTATACTAGGGTATTTTTATGGGTAACTACGTGTCGAAATTTATCGGCATTATGTATTATCATTTGTGTACTTTGTTTTATGCATACAATACAAAACTGCAGTTTTATATAATACAATTCCGCAGTATACTACATTAAAAATAAATTAATATGTTTGTGGATACAAAAATATATATATACCCTGGATTTTCATACTGTAACAACAACCAACGTTACCTTTAATTTCGCCATACAGTCTTTAAAATAGTACAAAGTGTGTTACAGGACGGAAACTCTCATGTTGGACAGCCAACCACTGTTTGCAGCGTTCCTACCAACGACACGCGCGGAGAAAACAAATATATCTAAAGCTAAATGCCAGCATTTGAAGTGCCAAAAAAACATTTTAGGGCTTACATAAATCATTTATTTTTATTTGACTAGAAATGTGCCAATAATTGTTTCAGTAGAAAATACCGTAAGTGCATGTGACTTCAGACATGAACGGAGACTTTGGTGTACTTCCAAAAAATTTTTTTCACATATTTGGCACTCTTCAGTAAAAAAATTTCTTTGCAATGAACTCCAAGCAGTAAATGAATGTCAGCGTGAAATTTAATTAATCTTTACTCACAGCTGGCACTCAAAATAACAACTGTATAAAAGTAAAATGTTCCTTAAGTCACCCCACGTTCCCAAGGCCACTCATGCTTATGGTATTAAAAAATACTGTCATTAAAAAATCCTGTAAATACATGTTTTCTGGTTTAAAACTGTAATCTACTCTAAAATTTTAATGATTTACATTAAGTGATATGAAACTTAAATATAAGCAAAGTATACGTTTTCTAAAACATGTTAAAGGGAACTCTATTATAATTTTTTCAAAGGACTACAAGAGAAGTCTTCAGTTGAATGTGTAAGGGTTTTAACTCCCCAACTGAACGTTTTCTAAGAGGAGTACCATGTAGCTGACGCTAGGAAACCAAGTGAATAGGAATTGGAAGGGGGGGGGGTGAACGGAAGGTCTGTGCTTTGCGGTCGGTCGTGTGTCCTGCAGGACAGGAGCTGAATCTGGTAAAGGGTTGGAGAGGGTGTATGTCTCCCCTACCATCTCATCCCACATATGGTAAAATGGGAAAGGGGGCAAGTGGGGTTCACCACTCCCATTGACCACCCTCACTAATTGCGAAGTTCCCGACGCCAGCCAGCCTCACCCGAACGAGACCAGTGCCGTTGTTGGGGTGCGGCGAGCGGAGAGGGGTGTATCGGAGTACGAAGGGGGGTTGTAGCTGACGAACAACCTTTCTCCCGTGTACCAGGTTTTTTTTATTCCATTCACCATCTGCAGTAGGCCGAATTTTTTTTTCCGGAGCTGTCTCTAGTTCGGCGCACCTCGCGTTAACGAACCCCATTAAACCATCCGGCCGGCTGCGCGTTCGACCGTCAGACATCCCTGGGGTGGTTCTCCGGCTTCGGAAATTTAGTTTCGGTACAAAAGGGCGCGAAAAAAAAAAGGAACTGGGTAGTATCGAGTATCTCGCCACGAGGGAAGGAGAGGCAACCCTCGCCGTGGTTGGTCGGGCAACTTCTCAACAGTTGGTATACGTGGATGATGATACGAGCTACCAACCTACACCAACTAGGACAGCAGAAATAAAGGACATGACCACATTGCATGTCAATATTTTTATGGTACAAACCTCACGTCTACAGAAACAAAAAATGTTATTTATCGTATAGCCCCTAATGCAAGTTTTTTCACAGTTGGCAGTACATTACGTACAATGGTTAGCACTCGGACTGGACTACGTTGTTGTAAAACTATGCATCGCTCAAAGCGCAACGTCCAATTAAATACGTCTCTTTTTGTATGTAGCTGCCAATAATAGCTGCGATGGCATTCATCAACGTGATCAAGCCCATGCGCTATTCACATGTCACACACTGTGGACTGTAATCTAGTAACTGTGCATTTTCGGACCTATGTTCGTCTAAAAGTTTTGGTTCCTGTAGATGTGAGCACTGTTCACCGAAAATAATGACATGTAAATTTGCAAATTCCTGTTTACCATTATTTTATTAAAGTCCAAACTAACCAACATTAGTCTTGAATTAAGTGAAGATTTGGAAAGTGTGAAAGTTACACAGTTATTAACGTGTTAACTGTGTTAGAAACTGCTTTATTTATAAAAAAGAATTCAACTACTTAAATTAAATTACATTAAAATTCATGTCAATTCTCCAGACGCCAACAAATTAACGAAACACTAACTACTAGCTACAAGGCACTGCGGTAAATAAACCCTTGACTATCATATAGGATAACGCGTGTTCGGCTATAACGTTTCAATGTTCCCAGTATTCTTAGGAACGGCTCCAGACGAATGCTGTGTTGGTTACTTTGTACAGGAATTGGCCGATTACCTCGCCGTTCTCTCTGAGCGCCTTGTGACGTCATCAGTCACCTCTTATGCAGGTCAGACGTCGTATCATAATGCTAAACTTCAAAATTTCTAAGAAATGAGACGATTTTGCTGGTATATCATAGGTGGTTTTAGCCTTTACTATAATCGAGAGAACTTACGTCGTCTACATCATATCATAATACGACACAGAAATACAGTTTCAGTTTACTATGTTATTAATTACATACGAAGCCATTCGCGGTTTCAAAACATTTAAAATACCTTACGGAGCTGGGTGTGTTTAAATATACTGGAATATATTATCATTGAACGTTTCTTGCAATGGGCGCGTACTATGATCATCAAAGTTTTTTTGGACATACGCCATTGCGGGCGAATGTTACAGTATTGCAGAAAAACCCACAGTAAAAAAAAAACGCCAGTAAGCTGTAGTAAGGTGTAGACTACAGCTTACCGGCTTTCCTTCTTTGTTTGTTGTGTGTTTTTCTACAACACGGCAACATTCGTCCGTAATGGCGTACGTCCAAAATTAACTCTGGTGTTCATACTGGAATAACATATAACTGAGAAACCTATAATATAAAATCCTTAGAGAGGAAGCTTGGTAGGGGTAGGTAACTTATATTCACGACAATGAAGTTCAATTCTTGAATCTTCCTCTAAATGACACAAAATGTCAAGGAAAATCTAGTCACAGCTGACCCACTTAAATCAAATAGAATTTAAATAAATAAAATAAAACTCTGTGAAACTGAATCTGCAATATTTCTGACATCCAGTAGAGGTGCTGTTTCTGCAGCGTACTTGAGGGATTCGCAGGGTAAGGTAAGTTGGCTTTACGTCTCGTCGACAGCAGGGTTATTAGAGACGACGGGTGACACACAACTTTACAATGACTGGAGCTGGGAGAAGACTCGGTCATGGCCTTTGTTAAGCAAACATCTAGGCATTCGCCTGTAGCGATTTCGGAAAACGGCGGAAAAACGAAATCAGGATGATTGGAGCCGGGGATCGGACCTGGGTCTTCCAGAATGCACGTCTAGCGTGTTACCGTTGCCCCGCCTCGCTCGTTGAGCCGACCCCCTCCCCGCCCAACCCAGTTGGTTGAGCAGCCGAATTTTTGTGGGAGGGGGTTCGATTCCCATATCTGGCTGTGTGTGAATTTGCGTTCGAACAAATGGCCTCAAAAATTGTCTCTATAAAATTTTTCTCACGAAAGTTACTCGGGGTTACTGAAAGAAGTCACATTAAAGAGGTGGAAGCCTTGCCACTGTACGAACCATTTTATCTTCACTGCATAAAAAATATTCGATTAAAAATAATTAATTTAAAAAAGTAGGATTCGTAAGGCAAATTAATTTTAGTGAAAACAACTTTACCCCATCTTGTTTCAATGCCATAAGTACGCACCTTCACCTCTGTTCCAAGGTAAGTGGCAGCATGTCTTTGCATAAAGGCATCGCTCATTCGACTGTACAAATGAGTATAATGTTACACTGACACCATAGCACTTGTATTAGGGTAGATCATCAAGGCACAGAGGGTTAGTATTACCAACCTTGATACTTAGAAAGAGACGTGCAGGTAGAGCATTAAAACAAATTGATGCAAAATTATTTCTGCTAGAAATCAGTTGCCTTAGGAGTACAGGTTCAAGTGGTAGTCGGGTCCGGTAAAAGGCGAAAGTGAAACCACTTGTAACCACCCTAGTGTTTACACCGCAGCCTTGTCTTGCGATGACAAATGAGCACCAACCAATCCTCCGACAGACGACTGATTACAAACATTAAGAGCCTGGTACCCGAGTTTCTTCATGTTTTACCATAGTTATTTTTTAAAACAAAAACGTGAGCCGATATCGTAACATCGCTCCGTAACTTTGTTATGACTGGTTTTAACTATATACTCTGATTTTGTCGAGACAGAAGACAGCCAAATAGCAGCTAATTATCTAGTGAACGAAACTCCCTTTTAATTTATAAATTAGCTAAAATCTTCATACGGTTTTTCTCAAAAAATTAAATTACCCAGTAAAACCAATTTTTAACAAAGATACAAAGCAATTTTACGATATAGGCTCTTGAATGAGTTTTAAAAATTATTCTCTCGAAAGCCGAGAATCTCAGGGGCCATTTCCTTAAGGGTGCGGTCTACCTGGCGGTTAACGGTGTTGCCGCATGTTAAAAAAAACGCTTGTTAGGAACTGTAAACTGTGTCCTCGGTAGACTTATCCCACACAATGTCATGATGGTACATAATGAAACAACATGCATGTTATAATAATATTTTGATGTCCAACATTTTCGAAAACAGCTTTTTCAAAATGATAAAACTTAACTCAAAACAAACCTAACTACTATACAGTCCTAGTGTTTGTGACTTCTATGGAGAGTAGCGTCTAGTAGAACTTTATGGTCACCGCTTGAAGTCTAATAGAAACAGTACTACAGCGAAAATCCTGAACACCAGTTCAGTGCTTGCGTGTAGAGGCGAAAGTTCGCTTGATACTTGTGCCAGTGTCGTCCTTATCATTTCTAAACTTCAAACTTCCTGACTCGGGGAATAGTACCAGCCAGGTGACAGCCTTGCAATTAAACTGTATTAGTAATTTTATGCTACTTGTACTATGTTAAAAGTAAACTATATTTCAATAAAATAAGGTGCTTCCCTTGTAATGGAATATATTCTATGTTTACTTCAGTAAATGTTGCAGAAAGGATTATCAGCAATTTGAAATGAATGTACTAAGCTTTTTACTATTACCGCAGTGTGCATGGAACGATGGCAACTACGGCAAAACTTTCTACTGCTGAGCGAAACAACGCGGTGGACTTCTAATCTAGACAGTGTAGAAAAAACAGTCTAAAAAATCTACAGTCGGAAAGCAAATAGTTACCGGTTAAGAAACCTAACCCTCGTTTTCTTTTTTTATAAATATGTTGCCACTTGCCTCTTGTAAACTTTAACAAATATTTGGACTTCTTTACTAGTCTAACTGCCCGGTAAAGTGATTTTTTTTTCTTTTCGCATGCAGAAAGCAATTAAAAATTTCGTTGATTGGGGCTTTTACGTTTTACATTTAACCCTTCATCAGTAATTTAAAACGTATGAATTCTGTATAAATCTTCTGTGTACAGTACAGATTAAAATTAGGTACACAAAAACTTGACAACAGTGCACGTTAAGGGCGCGATCTACCGCAATTTTCATCACCATTTTTTTTTTATTTATGCCAGATAATTTGTTCCTATTTTAGACACAAAATGTGACTAAATTTTGCTATAATGAAATTTTTTATCTCTCATAGTTTTCGCGTAATGGCTTGCTAAAGTCATATTTTGCATGTTTCCGTTTTAAGGACTACACTAAAACCGACTGAAATACCAAACTCAAAAAAATTGCAGTGGATAAATACATTGCAGGCTACAATGACATGCACATAAAAATGAAGGATAAACATTATTTGTATTTTTTAAAAAATATGTTGAATTTTTTTAATTTTTATTTTCAGTTACAGAAATTTTTAAATTGTGTCAACTTTCTGAGCAAAATTTTTCTCGAGTAAAGTATTTATGAAGGACAATCTCTGACGCCAACATCTCGTTAATTTATCTACGGCGCAAGAATCACGCTTAACAAATTTATCATTCTGGGTAAATTTTTGTTCGTAAAGATGGCTAGTATAATGATCAAGAATTGTTGTTTTGTAGTTTTCTATATTGACTTTCAAAAAGTATAGATCTCAATTTTAGAACTCAGCGCTTAAATATCAACAACGCCCTCTTTAAGAGCGTTCTTGTAGATGTATATAGCCCAAGTAACGGAAAGGGATTTATTTCTACAGTGGTTGCGTTAACAGAATTGTTCCAGCAAACATGAACTTCACTTATTTTTGTGGCTTTGGGATACCCAGCAAGCCCACTTTCCCCAGGGCGACGAGGCAATAAGTGCAACTAACGCCGTGGTGATCCACAGCCATCGAAAGAAAATGGAAATGGCTTCTCCCTTCCAGATGGAATCTAGACTCCGGGAGAAGCCAGCGATCACGGTTGATCCCCGGCACTTATTCCAGGCGTGGTCGATGGGGTAAGATCAAGAAGAGAGGCCGTCTAGAGAAGAGCACGTACTCGGCAAACTGTGATAGGGAAGGAGATGGCAATGTCGGCCAAGTTAAGACGCCAAAAACATACAACGTGTCTACGACCGAGATTTATCGGCTGTAAAATGTGAATATCATTTGTAAATTCACCACATCGATGTAAAGGAATGTTACGGATGCAATGGTAGAATAAATTTCCATGCATCAAATGTAGCGTTTTAGTGTGTTTTTAAGTACAAAATTAAAACTGTACCGATGTAACCAGACTCGTGTAGAAACAATATGCTAACTAAAAAATTGCGCCGTTTTCAGGCCGAAGTACGGCAAGTGTTTCACACTTTGTTTGGGTGATAAATGTACAATACGATAAAGGAAGTTTTACACAGTCCGATTTGTCATGTTACATCACAAATAAAACAATTACTGCGATAAATAAAACAATTGATAATATAAACTCTCGAATAAATTTATATTTTCCTTCCATATATAATTTTTTGTATATTTCCCTGAGTATACTCGTTCATACATAATATGCTTTGGTCAGACTCCTGTATTTCCGTATGTGGGGATCGCGTCGGACGATGACGTTGGTAGGAGAAATTTTCTCAGAGATATCCCATGCCTCCCGTCCCTCTCATTCCCGCATCACTTCATTGTACGTCCTCATCTCATGTAATTTTTCAGGGTATACAGATGTTTACGGGTGCCCAGTTTTAAAGTTTGCAGTTTGGAGTGTGAATTCTCTGGTCCTCATATTACCTCCTCTTACGATACGTATTAATCTATAGAAACTTACAGCGTAGCTAAAGGTGAAAGGGATTTCTGCCCTTGAAATTTGAATTTCAAATTCGTGTTTGTGCACGATCTCGTAGTGGCGGTTGATGAAATCACGATAATTTGCACAGTGTTTATTAGTATCGAGATCTAAACTATACGAAGGAAAAAAAACTCAGTGAAAACTGTCCGCCAACATACAAGAAATAAGGGTGATAATCCTCTAAATGCGTGAAACGTTTTCGCCGTCGTGTGCTATTGCAATGCGTTGCTGTCGTGGTAGACAGCACGACATAGAGAGCGTAGAAAAATTGTTCTTCGTGCAGCTGGCCAGCTCCCTTTAAAAACACTCTACAATGCTTGGCATGTAATCAATACCAGTCACACACTGTCAATTTTGTTACAGTCGTCTTTCATAAGTTTTTTAAATGTTTGTTGCAATGGGACTTCACAATTATAATTTGTTGGTTTGTGGACATACGCCATTGCTCATGCTTTGCTGATGAAACTTATGTTGAAAGACAAAGTACAATAAAGGTAAAGGACGAAAAGACATATAAAACACACAAAAAATTCCAGAGGAATTCTGTCAATTTTATATTATTTTTTTTATTTATTTACTTTTTTATTAATAATTATATTAGACAACATAAAATTCTATAGATGGACTGAATTCTGTCTGTAGAATTCTACATTGTCTTATATAATAATTAGTAAAAAAAGTTAAAAAATATTTAAAAAATAGCTCTGTTGGTTGAGCGCCGACTTTGGTTCTAAGGGTTCTGTGTTCCATTCCCAGGGCCGGCTGCGTGTAAATTGGTGTTCGTCTAAATAAATCTCAAAATTGTCTCAGTACAATTATCTCGCCCCTATACTCGTGGTTACTCAAATTAGTCAAATTAAAAAAAGGGTGGAGACATTTGGCGTCGTGGCAAATTAAAGGGCTTGCTATTGTACCAAATATTAAAAAACGTGGTTAAGTTTTAGCGGGACGTGCCAAAGGCTTTCGGTTCGATTGCCGCATATATTCCTGTCTTTATTCGAGCGGTTGCTTTAGCAGAATTACATTTAATGACCAAATTACGCATTCTTGTACATTCAGGTTAAAAATTCTCGTTACTTTTTCAGTAAGTGGCAATCTCTTATTCAATCTGTGGGTTAATTTTGCCGATACTATCTGTTGTTTTTCACTCATTTTATATGTAACAGTTTCAACCATTTGAATCTTTTAAAATCAGAGCAGAGCTGTGCATATTCTCAGTTTCCAGTTTAAAGTGCAGTTATGTCTACAAAGTTTAGAAAGTAGCAATATTGTAACGCTGTTATCTGATTACCTTGCAACTACGGCCCTGCTAAACGCAACGTAAATGTTCAAATTTTAGATCAAATATTAGGTACTATAAATTGAGCCAGAGGCACTGTACTGTAGGCTCAAGCAGCTTGACAGTATTTCTTCTCCAGTAAATTTACAAAGACTCGGAAATAAGTAACTTAAAACGTTGTTTCACTCGGAGCTTCATTAATTATTAAACCACTCTGTGGTTTTTTGTAACATGCCACAAACATTTAATTTCTGTAACAAATAAGATATTCACGCTACCGAAAGACTGTTCGCAGTTGAAAATTAAACTTTCCAGGCACCATATTTGTATAATTCCGCTTAGTTTTGGTGTCAACACTGACTTATTACTGACAAACGCAACGTAAACAATCCACCAATTGAAAAACTGCATGTAAATGAAATATTAATAAGTTATTTCGGTTGAGAGTTACTTCAAATGTGTTCTTTATTTTTCTTGAACTGTTACATACAAATAAAAATTTAAAAAAATCAGCGATATCGAAAGTTACCATAATCCTCCAAACAACATACAAAAGCTTTACTACATTTAAATAAAAGTATTGTATGACTTACTTTCAGTGAAAGTGGTGAAAGCGAACGGTATTCTGAGTGTGTGGAAAAATCCTGGACTCAAAATAAAATGACACTATGATGAATTTTTCAGTTTAATGCAGGTTTAACTTCGTTTGATGCATATTGACGACAAAAAAGCTTCAGTTTCGTACTATCCCTTTTTAATTTGCTAATAGGAAAAAAACCGTAATCACTGGTTTGAAAAGTTCCGTAAATATATTTTCTTGTATTCTGGAGCGTTCCCGTGTGAAAAAAGAGTACAAGTCTATTTACGAAGAGATGTGAATAATTTTTGCAAGGTTTTCCCCGCAAACTCATGCAAATTCGTTTGATGTTTTACATTTCTTGTACGTGGCAGTTATTTTTTCATCGTCTCATTTAAAAACATGCTTCTGCTTTTTACATTTTCAAAAAATTTACGTTCCATTTAATGCAACTAGAATTATTGAATTTTAAAAATTGTAGCCATTAAAATACGTATTCAGGTAGTTGACTAAATGAGAATATAACACCACAGTAAATATATGTTAATTGCTAGTATTTTAATAATATTTCTGATAAGTTCAGTTTTTTTTCAGATTCAAGTAAGAGTAATGAAATATTAAAATCCATGTGCTACCTCAATTCATCTTCTAAGTCAAGTACACATACACATGTCTATGTATGTGTGTATATTAAAATAAATTATATATAAAGCATTAAAATGAATAGTTCTGTACAGTCTTCCAGAAAATCGAATTACATTTTCTTCCGTTGACATTATTTCAGTACGTACATTATTTTCTTCGTACATAATAATATTTGCCGAGTTTTCTTACGTGGTATACTGTATTTCAATCATACTGCCAACCATTTCTTTCAAGTATACAATTACTGGTTTATTTTTGAGGATTTAAAATTATTTTGTTACAACAATTATTTTTGTAGCGCCTATACGACACACAATTTGTAATCACTAATACACGATTTGCTATAAATATGAAAGCTGTCTCTGTGAAATTATATTTCTTATAAGTTAATAAGTGTAAATATTTAATGATGACTACAAGATTTTATTCAGTGCGTGCTAATATAAATTTTAGAAAAGTAAAAAAATTTATTACGTAAATACAAGTAGGCCTACGTAATATTAAGAAAAACTATATATTTTTAATTTTTATATCTTGGTAACACTGATATCACAATAAGGGATTATTGTAATTTTCTGAAAAATTTATTGTTCCTCTCCTTCGCAACCTCCACCACTTTTCTCCCCAATACCCCTATACACATGTATTATTTAAAATCTGGATAATTTTTATGGTACATGTGTCGTTTGGATATTTTGACAACGAGTAAAATAATCGTTCTGTTGTCTTTTTTGCCCACGCTGAATAAAAAATAAATAACCCCAGTTTGTAGATGGCACCAAACAAGAAAACATTTTAAATTTATTGCTTTACCGGTAACCGTCACAGGAAAAATAAATAGATTTAAAAGTTTGAGAATTAAAAAAAAAAAATGCCAATATACATCAATAAGTAAAATTTAAAAACAAGAAAATACATTAAAAATCTAGTTTAAAAACATTACGCTAAATGAAATTGAATACCAAATGTGCGTGTTAAGAGTCTGTCTGCCTCCTGCATGTTGATTTATTGACTCTCCTTGCTTATTATTACTTCACTACCGAACATTCCCACAGTACCACAATGGAAACACAGGTACTGATCTTATATTTCAGTAGACGTATAAGAAATGTTCTAGGAACTCATTATTATGTCTTTTTTATAAAAGTTAACAAAAATTATCATTGTGGTAAAATTTTATTTTAAAAATACATAATTATGAGTTCCAAGTTCACTCTTTAAACGTGTACTAACGGATAATGTAAATAGCTATGTTTCCATTGTGGTACTTCTGGAATTTTCTGTCGTGGAACAGAAATAGTCAAGGAAAACCAATAAATCGACATGTAGGAGGGAGAGTGACTCCTAACAGTCCCGTGTTCAGCATCAAGTGAAAATGTATCGCAGAAGTTTAGAAGGAAGAATAGTCGTATTTTTCGCCTGTGTTCCAGCGCGTGCCCATGAGGCGACCGCAGGGACAGGCACGAGTGTAAAGTAGGCGAGCGAAACTAGCGCCTCCCCTGGCGACCACTACAGACACGGACGCCCCACGGCGCCAGTTTTTACGCCACGGCCACACCCCTCCGAGCGAGTTTCAGACGGTAATTGGTTTTCCGCCCCAGATGTCCGCCAACTTTACGAGCTGGAGGGGACCTCATTTTGTGGCCCATAAACAAGAGGGTGGGCGAGAGGTAGTGCTGGAGAGGGGGTGTGGTTAGTGAAACGTTTGCGAGAGACGCAGGAACTAGACAGGCATAAACAACGCGAGCAACGCGCTGTTGGGACTTGAGATGAAGAGGAAGTGGACCAATGACAAGAGGGGTGGTCGAGGGGAGGAGGACGGGGAATAAATCCACTGCTTCGGAATGACTGCGTAATAGGGGAAGTGCACCAGACGTAAAGTTAGGAGACTGCAGTTGTACTGTTTCAAGGGCTTAGCGTGACAAACTTTTGTAAAATAAAAATTATGATAATAATAATTACGTGTACATTTCAGCACACATGCTACCGTACTTCCGTCCTTGCCACGCTGTTCTTGAAACCAGTATTGAAATATTCGTTGAGAAAAGACGATTTTCGAGCGAGGCAGCAATTTTCATTATTTTATTTTTACATTTGTATTAGATATTATTTCACTTATTTTAGACGCAAAATGTGATATATATTGCCGTAATGAAATTTTTCATCCCTCATAGTTTTTACGCAATTGCTCATCAAAGTAAATTATTACTTTTAACGGCGACATTAAAACCATCTGACACACAAAACTGAAAAAATTTACAGTGAATAACGAAGTTATAGGCCACTAGGCCAGATATATTAAATAACAAAATAAAATTGTTTTGAATTTGAAAAATATATATTCTGTTATTTAAAATTTTTTTAATTTTATTTAATTATGAAATAATAATTTTCCTCTTTGTGTACGAGAAATGTAGCCTGCGACATCGTTATTCACTATGAATTTTTTTAGTTTGGTATGTGAATTGGTGTGTGGTACTTCAAATCGTAACATGCAAATCTTGATTTTGACTATCCTTACGCAAAAACTATGAGAGACAAAAAAATTTTCATAAGAGCTAAATTTAGCCACATTTTATGTCTAAAGTAAAAAAAAGGGTACACTTATAAAAGTAAAAACGTCGTGATGAAAATTGCTGTAGGTCGAGCCGTTATGGCATTTGAGGCACCATGTCGGATTATTTAATATTTCGCTTTTATGAAATTCCGAGAAGAAATATGTGAATTTTGCTATTGTGACGAAAATTCGAATTAACTTTCACTACAATAAAAACATGACAGTTAAAGTTTAAAAACTGTTTTTAGTTGCGATGTCACAAGTTAATAATTTAAATTTAAAAAATATGTCGGATTAATTTTTGCCTGTATAAATATTTTGTTTGTACTGTAGCCAAGCCATACAGAATTTGCTTTACTAGTAAATACCACATTTTTCTTCTTAGGATTTTATAAAAGCGAAAAATAAAAATTTAATTTATTGTGGGGATTGGAACCTAGCATTAACAATAGCTCAAAAATGCATCCACATGTAACTAAATAGTAAATAGTCTTCAACGGCACGTTTATTACTTATAACTAATCAACTGTAATCAACTTACTATGTTTTCGGAAAATAGTATGCAACATGTTACACAAAAAATAATTAATTATCATTTAACTTTTCTTCATCCATAAATGTGCATTTTGACGTTTTTTCGTGTATATTTAAACTCACCTGTAAGATTGCAAAACATTTATACTTATTTCAAGGAAACGCAGTATTTTTCTGCCTGTAATTGCGTAAGCAATGATGTCTACAAAAGTTTACATATTATGGATAGCTTACATGTTACAATTTGAACAATGACACTTTTGTATTAAATAATATTGATTTTAAAAGATCTACAGTTGAAATCGTTTCGGTGCAAGGATACTATTTACATGTATGGAATTGTAAAAATTTAGAAACGGAAACCGCCTCCAAAGCCATACGTTATGGGATTGAATTTTAAACTGTCATAATATGAACTTATGCTATCTGTAATTTTCAGTCAGCATTTGATATATGACTACTTAGTGCTTTTAAGTGAAGATATTTTTCTCATTATACTGCTTTTTAGTCATATTCTATACCTATACAAAAATGCAATACCAAAGAATCTCGCATTCAGTGATAAGCAACACTCTTTCCTAAATGAAATATATTATCTTAAGAAAAACAAAATTTGCTACAGGATTGCATTTCATTCTATTTCGTGAATACATGAAATGATTATTTTTATTCAGTAGGCTACGTACAATTTTCGTATACGTTACGATAATACAAGAACTATTTTAGTCCTGGTTTATTTTCGCCAATTGTTTTTATAAACGAAGCAGGCAATTAATAAACAATGTACTAATTTCATCGTACCAGAAATGTATTTTCATTTCGGTTCTCTAAATGCTCGCCTTCAAAAATAATCACTTTATCGTGAACAGCATATGGAAGTACTGCAGTACGGCGTCAGCGTTATGAACCACAAAATCACCTTGTACGACAAAGATTTTCTAGCTACTCTGTAGTATCAAGCAAATGTGACGTAGTACATGAAAAATAAATCAAGTAAGGCTTGCTGCATAGTCTATAGGGACCTCCGGTTCTTTCTAACCTCGCCCTTATATATTCTTAGACAGTCTCTATGCATCAAGAAAAGGAAAACAAATATGGCTATAAAAAACCACATTGAACAGTGAGCACGTTGTCAAATCCCTGTGAATTGTAAAGGGAAAGACGAGCTCCTTTAAGGTAAAATACAGTCACGTTATTAAATTTGTATGGCAAAGCTACCCAAACGACTTTTTTTTACCGAAAATTGTTTTTTCTACCGAAAATTGTTTTTTCTGAAATGAATCGATAACGCTTGTTTTTAAACACGTTTAGTTAATAACGCCATAAAATTAGGTTCAGCTAGATAATTTCTATTAAATATCAGTAAGTTAAGGGCTTCGTTTTTATAGAACTCAAATTATCTGGATAAGTAACTGTATTTTTTTCATTAATCAATCTTAACATCATTGTAGTAAAACAACCATGCATTGTAGCATGTAAGGAAATTATAAAAAAAAAATGTTTATACAGAATGTATAACACCGTCACTAATCGATACAGGCGATAAGTCATAAGGTCTGTTGTGACTGCTATTACAAAAAAAAGTCTATCAACTGTCGTGAATGCCACCGAGAACATTCTGTATAAATAAACTGGTAAGTTTTGCCAATATTCTGACTAGCAATTATACTTGAAATACTTGTAAACTCCAGTATTTTGTATAGCTGTAACACATCTCATTACATTTGTATCCTTGTTTGGTAGCAAACATACAGATTCAATTCAAAATGCTCTTGGATAAAAGAGCCAATGAAATATCAGCTACGGTTCAAATGTTCGCAGGACTTTAATAACGTTTAACCAACAGATCGCCGAAGCCGTGAATTCATTAACTTCTTGCGAACAGTAGCCTATACATTGTTTGCTAACATTCTAGATGTGACTTTAATCCACAAGATTGTCACACACAATTTTGTTTAATAGATTATAACACAAAGTTGTTAAATGTTTTAAAAAACGTTGAAGCAAATTTTTCAGCTTTCTTTTCATATCCAAGCCAATGAAGAAGAGAGTCAATATTTAATTCACTGTTTAGAAATACAGAGAAGCTTCAAAATCGCTTCTGTAGCAAACAAAATTTATGTTGTTTTTGTCTTGTTATTGTACTTCTGATGCATAAGTTTTTCTTAAATTTAAATAATTGAATATGTATTGCAAGCCTTTCTGAATAAAGTTAAGTATTCTGCCAGATTGAAGTGTACACGGTACTTACAACCAGCAGTCATATAAATTAACAATGCTCTTTCCCTTCGAATCAGCACTAATTTATGTTCTAGATGGTAATACTCATGCTTATTTTAATTTGATATCATATTTACTTATCTCATTATTCTTTTCTCAGTGTGTTTTAATGTTCTGTTGTCTTAGATTTTTATTTTTATTTTTTTTTCAGTGGTTAAGTGTAAGACAAGGTGGTTACACCTTAACTTCGCCACTGTAAAGATAAGTCGCAAATAAAGTAAAAATAAAATATCAGTGATTTTCACTGGTAACACGTTTTAAAAACAATGAAGGACGTTTTAAATCCATTATTGAATGTCTGAGTTTTTAATATGGCGTTAATTTCTATCTGCTGTATAACTTACGCTTGATTTTTCGGGACACATAAATATGGTGATCTTTAATTGACTGGCGTTTGACACACTGGTGTTCCTTCGCACACCTCTAACATCTCGTATTCCTCAGAAGTTATCACACATCTGCACCATGCAATCTACGAGGCGTAACTTCTCGCGCAATAATTTGCAACGCTTTGAGAATTCTAATGATTTACTTACAACTCTGTCGTTTAGAATTAAACTGCAAAGCACGCATCTGAATCATTAAACTAGTGGTATGAGTGGTATGCGGAGAACCGAATTTAGAATACATTTATGGGCTTCATTGGCAGTAGATAATTACCCGTGGTACCGTGTGCTGGTATGCATGAAGTGTCTAAGCGTCTAATGGAGCAAGTGTGTTGACATTTAAGGAAAAAGATGTGAAATGTTATTGAGAACGAAGGAAATTTGCGTAATGTTGAGGAGCTTAAAGGGAATTGGGCTTACTTTTGCTCTAAAATAAATGTATTTTAATTAGCACGAACATAGCTTCAAGAATAACTTAATACCCAAACTTTTTACTTCCGGTTAATTGCTGGAAGCGTATCGGGTGTTAGAGAAGTAGGGAGTTCAAGTTGGAAGATATCCGTCGATTCAATTAGCATTCCAAGCTGATGACGAAACTTTCAAGCGGTCTTTTCTCTTGAACAACTTTGCGATGTTGTTTAAACTAAAGACTAAGTCTGCGATTACATTTTTAAAAAATTTCGTTCACCGACACGTTTTCGTAATACGCTAACCGAGCTGACTTTTCACGGTGAAGCCGTTCATTATTAGTGACCTGCAGGGAAAGGTGTATATTTTAGAAACATTATTCAGTAAAAATATGGTAAAATAATTTTTTACTGCAGTACTTCAAATAAAGAATATTTTGGTGTCTCCTATCCATGTGCAATTTAATCAATTTATCATACTCTTGGTTCCTTGTTTTTTAAAGGCAATAATTTTCAAAACTGGATTTTTGGTAGCTATGTTCAAGAATGATTGCCTGGGAGGAAGACAGTGGCTACAAAGCAGCTTTGACTTTTAGCTGTGTACTGCACTAGCTACGAATCACATCTTCTAAAACACTTCCAATAATGTGACACGGGGGTTTATTTTATCAGGCCTGTACAATGTGAAATGTATAATTCACAAGGAAAGCAACACTCGTTAGTTCGGTACTGAATATAATGTTTACACATGACAATACCAGCTTTATGAAAATAGTTATTCATAGCTCGTTCATTCCCGTCGCATATGTGGTGTTTAGATTTTTTATTTACCGAATTGTAGGTCACTCGCATACATTAATAGAACCAAATATCCAACACAAATCCCAACTCGTAAATTTCACAAACCTAGCCGCTCTCTTCACTACCGTCATCTATCGCTGTGTGGGTAAAAATATTGATATTTGGAGAGGTCATTTCTGATAGTTCAATATAATTTCATAACGTGCTCATAGTTGTAGAAAAGTCAACGAAATTCGAAAAGATAAAACCTCAGTTGAGTTTGCCAACCTGCGAAGCAAGAATTGTTTTATTATAATCAATAACGTAAACGCTAGCAGGGTTGTAAGGTCTCTTTTCGTAAATCGGCAACATCTGTTCACTTGCTAGATAAGCACTGATTTAAATTATAACATAATAACATAAATAAGTAGTTTTTTTACATGCAATACGTTTAAATTCAGTGAATCAAATTTAAACACTATAAATATTAAATTATTTTCCCCCTACTATCAGTTATGGTTTCTGCCTGTAGGGCTATACCGTAAACTTTTTTAAAGAGTTTACAGAAAAAATAAAAATGCCTTGCAGGAAACTTTTTATACGAAAGTAACTAATAATGCAAATATACGTAATTCAAATCACTCTATTAATAACCATTTTTGTCTTATTCAGTCAAAAAAACACAGATTAAAATAACTTTAACCAATTTAAAACTTTTAATATGTTATTTTAGCGCGTAGTACAATACCTAAAACAGTTAATCACAAATTTTACTTTTAAAAGTATTTTACTGTGTTGTTTCAATATTGTTATGTTATTTAGAAAATACTTTCGTTATAAATATATCTTGACCTTTTGGCTTAACATCGTCGAAAATAAGACAACATATTTAGATTATTTTCCGTATTTACTCCATCGTTCTTATAGGCTATATATTTACTGAAAAGTAGTATTTTTTTAAGTCCCTGTGAATCGGTATGGCAAAGAATAAATAAATGTTGTTTACTGTGGACCGAGATGTTAAAATACAACTATTGTAAAATATAGACAGACCTATATTACATGTCTGAAATTATGTCTTTGTAGCCTTTTAAAGATAAGCTGGAACAACTCAAAAATACATTTCTAGAGGTACAAATATTGCTTTCTACCCAAATATTGTGTCGCTGCTAGTTTTCGAGGTAACAGCGTTAAATAATTAATTTTTTGTAATAAAATCAAATATCTAAACGTTAAATTGAATTCATGGTATGTATTTAGAAGCATTGTTTGTACTATGCTGAGGTCTGGATTACACAAACCGCTTGCTAGTAAAAGAAATTGCAGTATAAATAATTAACGTTCAAAAATTATAAACAATAATATGCGAAACCAAACGCTGAAAAATCTTCCCTTGTTTGCAGTGAAATTGAAGAAAGTGTGTAAAATGCTACACTACAATTATGTGTACTACAATACTTCCGGTCAAACCTTAATTTTTTCTGAAATATTGGACTAGTAGTATATATTCACAGTGTCATTTTAGATTAGCAATCTCTAAACGCGTACATTTAATTTTAAATTCTATGGAAACTCTATGTATCCATTGCTATGTAGCCTCTGGCTTGAATATTGGGACATGATCGAATACTCATCTCCACTTGAATTATTCATGTTAAAACTTTCAAGGGAAAAATATTGAAGTCAAATATTCAACAGAATTAATTTTATTCATTGTTTTATCGTCGAAAGAAAAAACTTAAAATTTTATATCGTGTTTAATGGTATTGTCTGTGTGTACTCTGAAATGAAGTCTCTGTGAAGGTTGCATTGTTGTTAATACAGAACATTTATTTTTCTTCGCGTCAGGCTGTGGGTCTTTACAAACTATTCTTATGTTACCGAAATATGTGAATCGCCTTAATGTTGTATAATACAAAATTCCTCTGTATTTTAGAGAAGAGGAAATTTACAGTGAAAATTATGTTCGAGTTATTTTATTTTATAATCATTCATTGTCACTTCTGGCATGCAAATCTGCTGAAGATCGCTCTGCACCGAACAATTCATAATTTTATAATTGTACTCAGTCCAACTCTTACACATTGCAGTAAGTAATAGTAACTACCCACAAATAAAATATTTTTTCTGTTTCATAGTTTTTGCTCAAGCCGACGTAAAAGTAGCGGTTTTGCTATTATCGCTGCTTATCCAAAGTATTAACAATTCAAACGATATGAATTAAATAATTTATATTGAAAGAAAATGTAGTATGCTACAAAATGACGCTATCGTAATTTCTAGTAAAAAATTGTTTGCGTTAGAAAAAATTCTTGAAGGAAACTAAATTTTCTCATTTCTTTGAATAATTTTATTAAAAATATATAGTTCTACGTAAACTAAGAAAGGTGCCAGTCTGTAGCTTAAAAGACTTACTTTCACTCGTATTCATTTCGTTCATATCGTTTAAATAGTTATTATTTTGAGCAAATAGCGAAAATGGTCAAATCACTACTTTAACATTCGTTTGTACAGGAATATATTTTGTTGTAAAAATTTGCTATTAATATAATGTGTAAGAGTTGTACAGTGTTTGGTGCAGTTAAATATTACAAATGTTTCGGTGCAGAGCAGTCTTAATGGAGCGTTTTAACGGTGCATAAAAACAGACAAGTCGCCACGCAAGGATAAATATTACGATCATGCTTAAAACAGCGGTTGAAACTTGTACGCTCGAAGCCGCTACGAAAGTGCCTACACGGAATTATAACGTTGTGTGCTCGACTAAGTGGGTTTTCTTATGACAGTAGTAAGCGACGGTGAGGTTTTTGTGGTTCAATTATTAAGTAACGAGCAACGTCACTATTTGAGAAACACTATAGGTTTACGGGTAAGTAAATGGATTATTTTGCGCTGTGAATAAGGGACTTTAAACCATTTATGCAGGAAGCTGAGTACCGGTATAAATATTTTATTAAGAATAGGTAATAAATATGTTATATGATTGTTATCTAGAGTAGTAATGAAAGTACTGAAACAAAACGCGTTAATGACAGCATTGCCTGCTTCTCCGAAGATAGAGCTTGCGTGGATACTTGTCCCGTGTAATAAAGCGTACTGTACCAATGTCTGTACCTGACACAATTCTGCAATTCATGATGCCCTCCATAAAATCATACAGGTTATGCAGAGAAAATTGGACATTTAGTTTAAATGTGTTAATTATTTACGTGATTGCAACATACAAATATAAGAATTTATATCTGCATATAACCTTCTGTCTCTCTCTAATGTTTACATGCAATAACTCAAAAGTATAATGGTACGCGTTGAAGAATTGCTGCATTGTTAAAGATATCTTACAGTAATAACGAAAATGTTATGGAATTAAAAAAAAGTATACGGAATACATTTTGCTGAAGATATTTGTGCCTGGCAACGGTGTAACGTGACGAAAAAGAAAAGACCGTGCTGTCAAGGTTTTACCCAGTTTCTGCTTGTGGCAGAGAATATGAACATACTGCTGCAATTTATCTGCAATTTCCGTAGCTTGGGATCAGGGTGGAGCATTAATACGTTTGGGTTACTGTGCTAGCTGTGAAAGTACTTTTCCCCATTTCACGTAGAAGGAGATAGAGGTTGAGTAGGATGACATGTAGAATACCACTGTAGTCCATTAAAGTGATAAGTTGGAGTTTCGTGCTTATAGATGGCCTTGATGATGCAAGGGGTTGATGCTGGAAAGTTAAGGTAATGCATTAACCAGAACGCAGTTTCAGTATCGCATGTATGAGGAACACTAAAGTCAATTACGTAAAATAAGATGTAAGAAAATTCTGTTTCTATCAAAAAACTTAACCTCCCTGTTCGAACCTTATTACACATTCTTGAGAGATAATACAGTCTTGGCATTTTAACAATAAATAAAAATTTACGGAAACTATTGTTTATTGTATCATAAAATTCCTTAAATTAGTAGACTTTAATCGAAAACGCTTTTGGGTGCACCAAGAAAATTGGTTTGTTTAGGGAGGGGTGGGCGACACAAGACCTAACAAACAAATAATTTCGCAAACGACAGGCAGGGGGATCTAAAGAAAGTTCTTGTACATGTACAGAAATATGTGATCACACTTTGCTTGCAATAACCTCCTAAAACGCATGTAGTACGCATATAAATTAACGTAAAAAAATATAAATAAATAAAACTGTCATTCTTTTTGGGGTGAGGAGGGGCACGTGGCACAAGTGCCACCCACCTGGTTGCGCCCCATGTACTTCGAAATAACGGCCCTTAAAACTTTCACATTGGCATGTTAATTTTCTGTATATTTCAAACCTCAAAGCTTAACTATTTACTGAACGTACACTAGTTTACATGAATACATCTTTAATCATCAGTCACTTTATATACTGTGTTAGTTGGGTAAAAACTAATAACATTTACATTCCTGAAACTGACCTTAAGAATTGAAGTTTTAAAGTGATATTGTTTTCCAATTTGAGTAATAAATTACCACAGTACGTTTGAGCAATGAAAAAACATTGGCCTAAGGGGTTTTTGACAAATTCAAGAAAATACCTCGTTAACCAAAATTATTAAAAATATTTCAGACATAACTAATTTGATAGCACCGTGTTGGTACATAGACATATAGTTTATTTTCCCGGCGGAAATAGCAACTTATTAAATTTTCATTTCCTATGCATGAATTTAGAAATGTGTATTTCAGTTTAATCGCTGTTTTAAAATATAGCATTACGAGAATAAATAATTATCACGTATTTTAAATGACACTGGCCATGTATAAATCAGCATTAATTATATTACAACAGTTCATTGAAATATAATTTTATTATATACTATAAAGGCTGCTGATAATAATATATAATTCAGTAACAAAAAATATATACTTTGACCAGGAGTGAGCCCGCGGCTACGCCCGCGTGTATTACTCATAGCAGATAATATTTACTTTAGTTGAAAAACATCATTAGTTATTCAGTCATCACGCGTTAGGATGACAAATCAGCTAGTTGAGTTAACTCTGCAGCAGGATAAGTAGCTATAGCTGTCCACGCGAAAAGCAGTCTTAAGTTTGTCCCTGTCACTAACAGCGACTTCGCCTGGACCTTATTTATAGTCACATCAATGTTGACGTTGTGATGTAATTACAGACACTTTATTGTAAGAGGGTAATCGAATGAAATTGCGTAGTTTACGTGCTATTAAGGCTTATTTCTCCTGAACTACAAACATCTGCGAAAGATAAGATCGAAGTTATTTTAAGAAAATGAATTTAATATATAAAGTACTAATTTCCTGAGCTCACAGAGGTTGTACAACAATACGCCTCAGTATAACTGTAAAATGAAACCTCTGTATAATTTATTTCTCGCTGTTCATACTTACATTCAGACCGTTTGCCTTGAAAGTTTGCGAACTTAAGTTTCCTTTTCAATAATTAAGTTATCTCATAAAATAAAAACTTGCATTACTTTTTAGGTACTTACGTAAGCATCATTCTGACGCAAACACCTGAATATCTCTACTGGTTGTGGTAAATATCATAGGCTGACTGACAGAAAACAAATTTTATGCCTCTTCGCCCCTTTAGGTGTCGAAATTCGAAAAATCTAAATTTCACATCTTAAATATTGTACAAATATCCAAGAGAAGTGAAAACCACGACCAAAACCAGTCGAAGCAAAACCAATCATTCATTAAAAATCACATGTCAATCCTGTACAGTACTGAGAGTTCGAATTTTGAAAAAACTTAAAAACTTTTTACTGTAATTTACGTCATCATCATTCTGAAGCAAAAATAAACTGAATATCACTAAGAGTTCGATATATATTGAAGATTTATCTAAAACATATACTAGGTTCTTTCACCTCCTAAAAGACTGAATTAAAAAATGACCTTTTCTTAACTGGTGTCATTTGGACGTAAAAAACACAACAATAGACAGACGGGTTTAAGATATATTGCAGATTAATAAAAAAAACTCATTTCATCACTTTTCGCCCTTTTCACCTCCTTAAGTGGGGAATCCCGAAGATTTCTTAAATCCCTTTTTTTCAGGTATTTGAGTAATGTGTCAATCTTAAACAAAAATCCCGTCGCTATAAAAATTGATTGGATATAATGACATGTCCTGACACACTCACTCACTCACTCATCAACGCACAGCCCAAACTGCTGAACCTAGAACCATGAAATTTTGAGGGAAGCTTCCACTTGCCGCGTAGGCACCCACTAATAAAAGATTTTCGAAATTTGATAATTAAGGAGGTGAAAAGGGGTGAAATGTGTTTTGAAAGAATCCTTGATATCTCACTAACCGGGAATGCTATCACAAATTTTTTAACTTCAAATTATTGCCTAAAGAAATGCATATTCGCAAATTTTTCGATTTTGCGAAATTCGAAAATTAAGGTGGTGAGAAGCCATAAAATGTGTTTTTCATTAATACGTGATTTCTCCTAAACCATTTCAGATAGTTATGTGATTTTTTTTAATAATGCTTAGGTAAATATCTAAAAAGCATTTTAAAATTTTTCGAAATTCGTACTTGAAAGCTCTTAAAAAAATATAACGTATTTTTTAATTAATCCCACTTATCTCCTAATACAGTAGAAATATTGAAATGTATTTTGCTTTAAAATAAATCTTATGTAAATATAAAAAAAAGTAACGTCAGAATTTTTCGAAATTCGTCCTTGAAAGCTGTTAAAAAATAAAACGTGATTTCAAATAATCATCTGTACTGCTTATACCCGTTGAGATATCGAGATGATTTTTGATAAGAATGAAGCTTATGTAAATATCTATAAAACAAATTCAGGTTTCTATGGAATTCGAAAATTATGTAGGTGAAAAGCAGTAAAATGTTACAGTCTCCCGAAAAAAAGAGAACGATCACTTAGAAATAATTCAACAGTCGTTTCTATTTGCTAACCGACTCATAAATGAAACATCTTAGGACTGTAGCCTGTACATACGAAAGAATTATCACGGCCTGCCTTTAAGCATTCACTCAAGTATTGTATAAAGTTTGTGGTGTGGAAGGGGTGGGCTTTCGGGTTCGTATCCCGTGCAAGACTTTGCGATGGGAATTACGATGACATCATACGAGCATATTGCGCGCGCTCTCTTTGCACAGAGCTAAGACAATTTATAGTTCACTGTTATTGAGTACGCTAGCTATTAAATGCCTTCATCACATATTTTATCCAGAGTTACTGTTTAACATTACGTAATTTCACGCGGGCAACGCTGCAGCCGGCCGGCTAGTATACATATATATATTTATATATACAGGACGGGGCTAAATTCGATCGACAAACTTTGGGAGGTGATTCCTTATGAGAATACAAGTAGAGAATATACGGGACACTTTGTACCTAAAACTAATATTAAGGACGGTATGCGCACTCAAACATGAGCATTTTAAAGTGCATTTTTTTGTAAAATAATGGAATTTAAGAGGCATTTAACAGTAACAAGTTGGGCATAGTTTTTATACCCCCGGGATCTTGATACGCACAGTAGAAACTCATCAATACCTTACTACTTAACAATAAAATACTAGGGCGACTACTACATTACCCGCCATTTTTCTACCATCAGGATTTCCGGACCTGTAATGCTGTTTTCTACTGAAGAAGCACTTCCGAAGTACAAAAGGTCGCCTTGTCGTAAATGCGTAGGACAAACCGTTTTCATGTAAAATTCGTTACTAGTGTTGGCTGCAGTTCGGAAAGTTCCTACTACGTAGGCAACACTGCATACTCATGTGTATGGCAGGCTGCTGTACCCACTGCTATGACTATGAGGGATGGGAGATAAATGGGGCCCAGCTTCTCATTGACACCTAAGATCATGAGAGATGGTAATACAAATAACTGAACAGTGTCAGAAAACCGGGAAAGGATTCGGTCATGACATATGTCAAGGAACCCATCGAAGCGTTTGCCTGGAGTGATTTCCAGATCCATGGGAACCAGAAACAAGGATGGGTATCGAACCCGTAGACTTTCTAATACGCGGGCACGTGATACACTTGCATCGCCTCACTCGGTGACATTAATGGAGGAATATGCACATACTGTAAACTTTACATTTTTCAATGGTTTACTTTTACATACCATGTTTACTCACACTTACGTGTGGCTTTCTTTGTTGACGGTGCCTCTTAGCCTAGGCCATCCCGGCGCCCGGCCCCCATGGGCGAGGGGAGAGATCACGCTCTGCCACGCAGTGTACTTCAGCTAACAGTCTGTTGGAACCGCGCGAACCCTTTCGCGGAACGCAGAACTGCGCCTCCATGTCACCTACCA